>BQNB010116795.1:0-14041 GCA_026074375.1 Tanacetum coccineum
TTCTTTTTGACAAAACATTTTTTTAAATTTCTTTTTGAAAAAGCTAAACTATAAGCTAAAATAAATAACTTTTATGAAGGGCTTATTGCTAAAACTTTAAAATAAGCTAGAAAAAGCTAACAGAAAGTGACAGATTTGCTATTTTTAACTAATGACTAAACTCTAAACTGTTTGCACTATTTGGACTTAATTTAGCAAAAGGAGATCAAATAAGCTGAAAACAAATATTAAGCTACACCTAATAAGCTCTAAGGACTAGAAAATAAGCAAAAAGGATAAGCTAAAAAAATCAAAAAGCAAAAAGACAGATTGACACTTAAAATAGACTAAAAGGTTTTTGACAGGGCTTTTGACCAAAGTTTAAGCTAATTTTAAGGACACATAAGCTCTCAACATAAGCTAAAAACTAAAAACAGATTAATATTGAGACTCAATTAACACAAAGAAACTAAAATTAAGCAAAATGGTTAAGAAATCAGCTAGGAAAGTTAAGTTGAAAATGACAGGACACACTACTTATTTTTGGTTTATTTTTTTTGAAATGAAATGACACTTTTGAGCTTAAAATTAAGGCTTAAAAAACTACTATTGACCTTTTGAAAACTTGAAACAGATTTAGCACAAACTATAATAAGCTAATTCCAACTAAAACTAACCTAAATTAAGCTATAACTTGACCTCAAATGTTTTGCATAATCAGACATTAAAACCTTAAAATCTCTTAACCATTTTGACAATACGGCTCAAAAAGATAAACCAAGCCAAAACAGATTCACTTTGATACATTTTGAGCCAAATTAAGCACAAAAACAATACTTGATATGCATATTAAAAGACTTAGCTTAATAAGGCAGCATAGGAAACTATTTAAATGGCAGATTAAAGACTTTTATAAAACAGGCTATAAACTTAATTAAACTAATCCCTAGCTTATTAAAACTATCATAAAGACTTAATTTGAGCTTACTTAATCTGACCTAATGACCAAAGATAACACAAGCAGTCTTAACTAAGTTAAAACTACTTATGCCAAACACCTCTTTAAGATTTTTAAAATCTAATTTAAGCTAAATAGGACCTTACTAAGCATGGATTATTAAGAACAGATGGATATTTATGCATATTAATGACATTTAAGCAAAAACCTAAGAGAAATAAGCACTAGAAATAAGCATATCTATGTAAGCAGCATTAACATAAACTAACATCATTAACTCTAGTGAAACAGTGGTAACTAGCATATTTTAATTCCAACTACTTCTAAGCTGAAAACTAGGCATATTAAACTAACACTAGGCATAATAAGCAAAAGAAAACAATAATAAGCAGACAATAAGCAGTAAAATAAGCTAAAATAGAAATTAGGCTTGAAAGAGTAAAAGAAAATGTACCTTGATCCCAGCTCAAACAGGGATCTAAAATGCTCTTAAGAGCTTAAATCAACAAGCTAGCTTAATAATAAGCTCTGAATAAGCCCTATAAGCCCTTCCAGAACTGGCTTATCTTCCAAATGGCTTATTTAAGACCCCTTTTTAGGTAATTTGAGTAATGAGCTTATTAAGTTAAGCTTAGCTTAATAAGGGATAGCTTAGGAGGTAAAAAACTTATTTGAGCTTATTAGTAAAACACATCTAATCCAATTTGCTAAAAAGTAAAGGCAGAATTTAAAGCACAATTATAAATGAAACTTAATTTTATTAACTTTTAAAGAGATTACAAACTGTTGAAAAAGGAAATTACATTTAAGAAGACAATAAGCTAAAATTAAGCTAAAATAAGCTACTCCTAAGCTACACTACTCCTATTTTAGATATCTTGCACTGTGTGATTGGCCTTCTATTTATAGCACCATGAAGAAACTTCTAGCCCTTGAGACGCTCCTCCATCCATCTTGATCTCAACCCTTGATTATAACAAACTCAAATCCAACCCTTGGATCACGTACACGTCAAATCCACCAATAGTAATCCTTAGGATTGCCAGCGTGGATGCTTGTGTGTCAGGCGTGTCAGGTGTGTTCTTCTAGAAGCATGGAAAGCGAGGAGGTGAAATGATTTTACCCTGTGTGTGTGTTGTTGTAAAAACGGGGAGGGAAAATGGGAAGGGGATGTACAGTAATAAGTTTGACATGGAACCGGGTTGGATTTGGGCTTATAATTGGGCCAGGTAAAAGATTTTTGGACTTAGGTTTGTAAATGGGTTATAAAAGGCTTAAGGTTTATAGTTACAATCTTAATGGGCTGACCCGACCCATTAAATGGGTACGGGTTGGCCTATTTAAAGATGTAAATGCGTTCGGCTTCGATATCTCGTACTCTTCCAATCTCGTGCTTGGGTTTGTCCGATTTGCCTTTGATTTTGTCCTTTTATTGAATATCCGTACCTGCAAGACACAATTTACAATACAAACGAATACACTGTATTTCTTATGTATTTTTGGTCATTATTGGTCTTTTTAGCTCGTTTTAATAGGTAAAAGGTATGTGTATTTATGCACATACCAATGCGTTAAGCATTTCTCCGTGGTCAATTAAGGATGATATTTTTCCTACATCTCATACTCTCCTCATAACATGAACATCTGTGTTAAAAGAAATGCCATCACTCCTTGCGTGCTAACGATTGACTTTAAAATTATTCGCCAATCCCTTATAATCACTAGTTTTCTAACCACTATTTTTCCAACTCGTTCTCCAACTAGTTATCCCACTTGTTCTCCATCTACAAACAACACTAATACTATGTTTTCCACAATTAGTTGGCATAAATTTTATGATTATTTGTGTTGTCCTTGAAAAGTTCTTTATAATGCTTTTATGCTTATATGTTTCATGCTACTAAATGTTAAAGCTTAAACATGATTTGCATGATGTTTTGCATACTGTCTCTTATATAATGTTTCATATAATTAACGTGTTACTTGTGAACTCGTAATATGTCATTTTGATACATGCTTAAACATAGGTTGCATGTTTTTTTCCATCTCGCTCCTTATATGACATTGTTACATGATTTATTTGCTACTTGTGCACTTATATTATGTCAAAGTATTGTTGATAAACTTGTGGAAGTCTAGAACTTTTCAAATCTAGATCATCACAACTTCATTATCTAAATCACCATCATTGGATTGCGTGCCTATTTGTCTCTTTTGACACATATCTTTTCGTCATTGTTAGTGCAATCGATTTACTAATCTAAATCATCTTCTTCATTATGTTTATGTTTGGATGAAAACTATTTGGTACTTCTTTGCTTAGAACTATGTTAATGTTATGCTCGTGAACCTTGAATAATTGTTTGTTTGTTTGTAAACTTGAATATTTATGATCATAGCAACCTTATTAGACTTGTTATGGTGTTTTTGATATATCATCAACTAGTTTAGGGACTATTTGGATTAGATCGTAATTGTAGGCTCATACCCTTCTTGACACACCAATGGTTATATACTCACTTTAGGACTGCCTATAGCTCACTTTTAAGCAAAAAGATCAAACCAAAAGTGATGGTGCTACATTTAGGATTGTTGATGTCTGATTTTTTTGTGCAGACAGCCAGATCCCTTTGCAGCAAAGGGCAGATCCCTTTCCAAAAGGGATCCGGTTGACCTGGTTCCTCAGTAGCCTTTTACACAAATTTTGATATGATCATGTATTCTTTAAACTTGTTTTGAGTAGCTTAACTCTATCTTATGGATTCTACTAGTAGGCATTGACTTAGCAAGCATTAAAATCAATATAATGATTGTTTTAGGGACAAAAAGTTGGTTAAGACATTTATTATTTTGCATGGGATTCTCTTATAAAATCTACTACCTTGTGCTTGCATCTACCATCCTCCTCTTTACTAGAATACCTGTAAATATAAGCCCTAAAACCATCCTCAAACATGACCAAAGCCTCAAGTGCCTCCTCTTCAACACTAGCTCAACTCATAGAATTATCTAATATTTTTTGAACAGGTATTATGGCATTTTAATCTAGTTGCGACATATGTCCTCCTCTTCGCTTAATTTAAGAGTATTTCTATTTATGTGTCTATTTGTGAACATGTTTTGTTCATACATATGACTATCTATGTGTTTAATTTTTAAGTCATTCGTGTGATAATATGTGAACGAGTTTCATTTGTATTTGTTATGTTTGAACCATCATGTTGTAAAATAATATTCTTGCTTTTATCTTGTGTTAGACTTAAAACTAACTCGTTTGGATTTGTGTAGGTCGATAAAGATCGATTTCTTTATCAAGTTAATTTGTGTTTATTCACACGTTTATCATACTTTGATCCTTATCTCTCATTACATGTTCATACATGCATAATCATCATCACCACTTTATTAATAAGCATACATTGTTAGTTGCTTGCATTGTCATCACCATCTTCCGCCACCTACTTCACTACTCACAAAGTTATCATGTCTAGCACCTCAAGTGGTTCATCAACCAAGTCATTTTCACAAAAAGATTCACCATGAAACTTTCCACCATAACCACAACCTAACACTCATAAGCATCTTTGCCTATGTTGTCATAAGCCAAGTGAATTTTGTAATGAAATGCGTCTCATTCTCGTACACATCCTTACAACGTTTAACAACCTCACCACCAAAACCAACCATGATGATGCAAGTAGTAGGATTATACTTTTTGGCATTATCTTACTTCTAGTTTATTTTTCTATGAGTTATTTAGAGAATCATTTATTCTCATTTGTCCTTATGGTTGTATTCCTTTCTTAGTAGAAGACTACACCTCATAATATGTTTTGTTATGTGATCACGATTCTCTTGTGGTTATATCATTTATATATTGCATCATATATACTTCTTATTGTATATGACTTCTTTGAAAGACGAAGTATATATTGCACTAATCTTTTCTTTGTAGGTTCATATTCATATATACACTTTAATGTGTATGGCACTCTTGTCTATGGACAAAAGTGGCTTAGATTATTTTTTGACGGGATATACACATTGTTGTATATGTCATCCTACCCTACGGACGAAATTTTCACTAATCATTTTATTTCTTTTTAGGATCACTCATATACACGATGTTGTACATGGCATACTTGTCTCCGGACGAAGTTTGCAATTATTATTTTTCTCTTGTAGGTTCAAGCATATACACTTTGTGGTATATGGCATACTCATCCATGGATGAAGTTTGCAACATTTATTTTTATTTTTGCAAGTTCATTTTGGCGCCCTCGTACAAGGGGGAGTATTCGTCAAGCAATCATATTGGGTCGTCTATACACTTTGTTGTATATGACATATTTGTCTAAGGACAAAAGCTATTATTGAACTAATTTTTATTTTGTAGGATCATACTTGACGCCCCCGAGCAAGGGGGAGCTTCCGTCGAGCATTTATAGAGTGCATATTATATACACTTTGTTGTATATATTTTACTCGTCCAAGGACGAATCTAGTTTTTCACTAATTTTTGTTTGTAGCTTTTTAATCGTATCTTGATGCCTCGAACAAGGGGGAGAATTCGTCAAGAGGGAGCATGCTCGCATTCATCATCACTTCCACTCTTCGACAATCCTTTCATTTCGACGAAAAGGAAGATGTCATTTTCTTTATCATATAGTTCTCCTGTTATATATATATATATATATATATATATATATAGGGACTTTCTTTTCAGAACCATTCTTAGTGCGAGAACTGACAGAACCATCAAAAACATACATGCACGCCTTTTAAAAAAAAAAAATACATGAAAATCATCACTAATCGTAAGAATCCACCTATTCTTTCAGTATGACAGCATGAACTCTTCCCTTCTTCACAAAAACCTACACATGTCGCATATTGTTGTTGCAGCCTTATAAGAATATACATGCACACTTCAAGAAAAATTTTGTATTTATAATTTATTATCAAATTATTTAACAACTATGTCTTTTAAAACATATATGGTTGTTTTAGACGATATGTGCAAAAATACAATTAATGAAGGCGTGCATGCATGTTTTCGGTAGTTCTGTCAGTTCTCGCACTAAGAATAGTTCCGAAAAGAAAGTCTCACAATATATATATATATATATATATAATTATATAAAAAATAATATGATAGTATATATATATATATATGTTGCATAAAACTAACCTTGATGTAGGTTAAGCCTCTATTTTTGATCCATAGATCCGCTATCAAACAATGGCAACAACCTAGAGGATGCAACAACAATAAAGGATTAAAGTAGACAAATTAACTTCACTAAGAATGATGCAAGCTCGCCTTTTCAGGGAGAAATGAAGTTAAAATCCAAGGGCACACCCTTTTTATTTCGAAAAAGGGGGAGAAGAGTGTAAACGGAGAAGGTAATGTAAAGGTAGTACGGGAATACAAGTAACTTTTACACTTTAGTATATATTACATTTACATATTTTGTCATCATCAAAAAGAGGGAGATTGTTAGTGCAAATATTACGATATTGAATCTATACAATCTCGTTTGTTTTGTTAATGACAAACATGTAACTTGTAATACACAACGTAATTGATGTGTGCTAAAACACACATCGTTTATGCCCAGTAAAACACTATTAATCAGGCTAAAAATGCTAAAATATAGATAATTATCTTGCAAATATGTTCGTTTGGTATTTTTATGTCTTGCAGGTAAAAATAGTTAAAAACAGAGCAAAAACGGGTATTTACGGGTTCGTCTCGATCAAGAGTGCTCAATAATCAAGATCAAGACAAAGTCGTGAGAAGTCCCCGAGCATGCCATTGGAAAGAGCACGAGATTTCGAGTCCGACGATGCCTTCATCTTTTATTGGGCCGGCCCAACTTCATTTATATGGGTCGGACCGACCCATAATATATAAAGACTCATGATTAACAACTGTGTTAAACGATCCAGCCCATGTCCACATTACTCGACCCAAAAGCAAAACGCAGGCCCAACTACACATTTTGAACCATTCGGCCCAACACAATTCAAAGCCCAAATGAATAAAGTTTGGTAACTGAATGTGATTTCAACTTGCAAATGAAATGAGAAATGAGTGTAAGCACAAATCACGTGCCTTGATATTAATTCACTCAAGGTCACATGCTTCTCCACTAGCTTGGATTTGGACTAATACAATGTCGACACGTGGCAAGAAAGTGATTCAATGTTTTAACTATTCAGTACGAGGTAATATGTCCAAGGCAATTGTGGCTTCCTGGAAATTTCGTGCCCTATTAAAATGTCTAACTTGCCCCTAGATCTTGGACTTTGATTGGATGGCTCACTGAATGGATAAAATTTCCCTCACCAACTTTGGCTATATAATTTTACGCATGCAACAGAGAGGAGGAATTATTAGTTTTTAGCATCAGTTTTCAGTAGTAGTTTAGAATACTCTCTCCACAAAATAGTTTAGCTTATTAGTTTTCTTCTTTTCAGCTTATTTGTAATTTTTTTTAGCTTATTGTAAAAAAAAACTCTTTGGTTTATTAATGAAAGATGATTTGAGTAGTTGGCTTAATGTTTTCTCATTTACTACTTCTAGTTTCTTTTTGTTGCTTAAAAGCTCGTTTTCTAAACTCGAATAAACTTTCCATAGTTTATTTGGCTTAGATTTAGCTTATAGAACAAAATAAGCTCCGACTTATTTTCATACGGTTTAAGCTTATTGCTTCATTTTGGTTTTGCTCATTACTTGTTCAAGCTCGATTCGAAGGCAAAAAGGAAAGCAACGAGTGCTCATTCCCTCGGCTTGCTCATTAAGTTTATAGCTTCCTTGAACTTCGAGAGCTTATCTCATAGCTTATTGTTTTTAAGAGTTTAATTTCTAAACAAAAGTTCCTAAATCATTTTCGTTTTAACTTAAATAGTACAAAAGTTTTTTTTATTCTTTTCTTATTGGCTTATTCCTTTCGGCTGCTTAGCTTATTAAGCTATTTTGAAGCTTATAAGGGTGCGACGAGTTTGTGAGTTAAGCTCGGCTTATACTTTAAGCCTATGACACCTTTTCCTTTTCGAATAGCTTGTTAAGCTTAGTAGCTTGTTTAAGTTTCTTTTAAAAATAGATTCTAGTTTTGTTATTATAGTTTTTAAAAATAGCTTATTCTAGTAGCTTATAGTTTAATCAAAGTTTTTATAAAAATTGTTAAGGGTTTTATTAAGATTGGTTAACAAGTTGATTTATTTGTTTTTTTAGGTAGTATGTTTTGTCTCAAAATTTGGAACAGAAAACGTTTTTTTAAGTACAAAATCATTTTGCATGTTCATTCGGTTAAGTTGATTGTGAGCAGAAAACGTTGGTTTTGGGTTTGGCCCACGTGATTTCTTAAAACAGAAACATAACAATCTTATATTGAGTCTAGTGATTTGAGTTAGCTATTGGACCATTCGTTGGTGGGTTATTAAATCAATTGGACCACATTTTGAATACAAAAGAAAGTGAATTTTGCTAAGGTTAACTGTCACATTAACAGTTGGTGTGTTTAATTGTGTTTGGCGATCCGGATTCAAACTCATGAGGCGTGGAGCTTAAGGGTCTAGTAAACTAACTTAATATTTTAAGTTTAAAGCTTTAAGCTCCTAAACTTATTTATTTTGATAGATTATTAGATCGGGTGGTTTTATATCCATTTGCGGTTCTTCGACTCATTTTTATTTTCTATCTCTTTTCAATTAATTGGTGTAGATTTATTTAATTTAATATGTCTTTATTTGCTTATTTGATTATTATGCTCAGTGAGTAGATTTTCTTATATGTTTGGTAAGTGTTAAATTGTTTAGTGAATTAAGTGTGATTATAAAGTGAAAAATATTGATTAGCGATTTTTATATTACTTAGATTATTGTTTTGGTTATTCGAGCGGGCAAAAGCCGTAAGAATAATTAGGCATTAATTTGGTAATCGACATCTTAATAAAAATTGTTTTCAATATAAGCCAATGTTGTGAGAAGATAATTTGTTAGAAAGATATTGGTTCATCAATATGGACTTAATTAATTTAATCACGCTTAAGGATCTAAACAAGTCACTTAACAAGCATATCCTTTTTTATATATATCTCTTCGTTCGATTGCTTTGCTTAGTCGTTAATTAGTATAATTTAGTTTATTATTATTTTATATTTAGTTTAAAATTTTCAAAATCAAAATTAAAAGACAATCAATCTTTTTACTTAAAAACATTAACGTGGTTGTCTATTCATCTCTCGTTGGGACACGACACCCGGTGGATAAACTTTTACTTTTCCTAAAGTAAATTTTCATATCTAACGGGATACTCTCTATATTATTACTATTTGGTATATTATATTATATATATTTTATATCGAATCAGTTTTTGACGCCGTTGCCGGGGAGGGTTGTAACATTTTCACGTTTTGTTTAAAAGTGAATGCCTTGAAGATCCTTTCTCATTGAAAGTTATTTTTGTATCTATTAAAAATATAAAAACAACAAAAATCCAAAAATATTTTGAATTTCTATTTTCTTTTCTTTTATATAAAAATTTAAAAATACCAAAAATATTTTCATTTTATTTTTTCTATAAAAAAAATCCAATTTTTTTTCTTCTTTCTTTTTCTCTCTATATATTTTCTTATCCGTCTATATAGTGCATGAGCACACGTTCTTCCGCTAGACGACTTTTATCTCCTATTGAAGATCCGGAAATATTATTAAGTCGAAGGAATCGAAGTGAACCGTCACTCCTTTTTGATCTAGAAGAAGACGATATGGCCGGACAAGCTCCGCCGCAGGGTCCGATACTCGACCTCCATCTGATGGAGGAGTTACTTCAGGCACCAACTGATGGTGTCGGGGATGCAATCGTTGTACCCACTGTTCTTGCTAATCAATTCGAATTGAAGATCGGTTTACTTAATCTAGTAACCGCCATCGCTTTTCATGGTTTTGAAAACGATGATCCTCATTCTCATATTCGAAGATTCACGAAAATAACACAAACAGTTAAACTTAATAACGTTCCGAGTGACATTGTTAAACTGTTGTTATTTCTGTTTTCTCTTGAGGGAGCAGCCCGGAAATGGCTTGAAAAAGAACCTCCCAATTCTATCACAACTTGGAGCGATCTTGTATCTAAGTTCGTGAACCGCTTCTTTCCTCCTTCTAAGACCACCAATCTTCGAAATGAAATCACGAGATTTCAACATAGATTTAGTGAGACATTTGCTGAAGCCTGGGACCAATTTAAAGATCTTCTTAACAAATGTCCCCATCATGGATTTTCTCCTCTCCATCGGATTGATACCTTCTATAATAGTTTAAATTAATCTCAGCAGGATTCTCTTAATTCTGCAGCTGGTGGTAATTTCTTGACAAAGAATACCCAAAAAGCTTTGACTATTATTGAGAATAAATCTAAAGTTCAAACTTCTAGAAACAAACCCCAAGTTTCAAGTTCTAGTGGGAGCTCAGCTCAAGATGCTCATATTACCTCTCTCACTAAGCAAGTAGAAGCTCTTCTCTCTTTACACCGACCGGTTAATTCTGTTCAAAACGGTTGCGAGACGTGTGGTGGTCCACATGCTTATCATGAGTGTCAAGCCGCCTGTGGCTACACTCAAGAGGACGTTTATGCTACAACGGGTACCTATAATGCGGGTGGTAACTCTTACCAACCCTAAGGTAACCGTAATCTGCTTAGCTATTGTTCCAATAATTACCTTGGACCACCCGGCTTTAATCAGCCTAATCATCAGAATCAGGGAAACAATCAAGGAAATAATCAGGGAAATTATCAAAATAATCAAAACAGGATCCAGAATCAAAACCAAAACCGATATAATCAAGGTTCTCAAAACCATAGGTATAATCAAAACAGGGGACATAACTACAATCAAGGAAATAATTACAATCAAAATCAGGGATATTATCAAAACCAAGGACAACATGCTAATCAAGCTCTAAATCATTCCTCTACGGATGATTTGTTGAGACAATTATTGATCCAAAAACAGAACTTAAAAAGACACCAAGAGGCCACAAATCAGCTTGTGCAGACTCAAATTGGTCAGTTGACTAAGGCTCTCCTAGAGAGACCTTAAGGAGTGTTGCCGAGCAACACCATTCCCAACCCACGAGAAGATCTTAAAGTTATCACCACACGGAGTAGTGCTACTTTAGCTGGACCCTCGGTTCCTCCTCCTCCTCTTTCTTCTTTTAAGGAGGTGGAACCAGAACCAGAGACGATAACGGACCAGGTACTCATCGAGAGTACGACAAGCATCCCACCTCTGGTAGTCCAGCCGTATCCCGATTCTACTTCTTCTGAGCTTCCTCCTGCTCCTATTTCTTCTCCTGTTATTCTTGAGCCAAATCCGCATCAACCTAAAATACCATATCTTTCAAGGTTGAATAAGGAGAAACTTTAAGACAAAGTTGATATACAAATACACAGTTTCTTACAAATGGTTAAGAAAATATACTTCAATATCAGCTTTGCCGAAGCTTTGGCGCACATGCCTAAGTTTACTAAAATGGTTAAAGATCTCCTTACCAAACAAGAGAAAACTATGCGAGACTTATTGAAAGAGGCAAATTACAAAATACCCTCATACGTGGCTTCTTACCTAACCACCCTAAGACATTCTTACCACGATACATCAACCCAACCTGCTGAACCCACCCCTTACGCAACCAAAACCACTCCACCGTACTCCCTTGAATGAGAATTGCTCAGCTGTGCTCCTCAAAAAGTTACCCGAAAAACTTAGAGACACTGGGAGGTTTCTCATTCCATGTGATTTCTATGGGTTTGAGTCATGCATGGCCCTAGCCGATCTAGGTGCTAGCATTAACTTGATGCCCCTTTTTGTATGGAAGAAACTATCTATTCCCAAGCTTTCTCCCACTAGAATGACCCTCGAGTTAGCTACCCAGACTGTTGCTTATCCAGCCGGTATAGCCGAGGATGTTTTTGTTCAAGTGCGAAAGTTTACATTCCCGACTGACTTTGTTGTTGTCGACTATGATGTCGATCCCCGGGTCCCTCTTATCTTAGGGAGACCTTTCTTGAGAACGGCACATGCTTTAGTCGACGTACACGGCGAAGAGTTAACTCTTCGAGTCGGTGATGAGATATTAGTCTTCAATGTTGAAAGTACCTCGAGATATCCTCGAAAACATGGTGATGAATCAATCCATAAGATTAACATTCTTGATATTACATGCGAGGATCATTTCCATGAGGTACTAAATGTTCAAAAGTCAATTAATCCGATGAGTGGCAGTCCCACACCTTCTTCTAACCCTGTGATTGTATCTCTCTCCCCTTCTCTAACTCCCTTTGGGGATAGTGATTTTATCTTGGAGGAGATCGACACTTTTCTAGCTTCTGATGATTCGACATCACCGGATGACAATGATGAAACATTTGATATGGAGGGAGACATCCGTCTTATTGAGACATTATTAAATAATGACATCTCAAATGATCTCCCTCCTCCTCTTCCAGTATGTGTGATTAATGAAACTAAAAAGATTAAATCTTCTATTGATGATCCTCCGGATCTTGAGCTTAAGGACTTACCTCCCCACCTTGAGTATGTGTTTTTAGAGGGAACTTCTAAGTTACCCGTCATAATTGCTAAAGACTTGAAGATGGAGGAAAAGGAACAGCTTTTAAAGGTTTTAAAGTCACATAAACGTGCCATCGCTTGGAAAATATCGGATATTCGGGGCATTGATCCTAATTTTTGTACCCATAAGATATTGATGGAGGATGAATTTAAACCGACTGTTCAGCACCAGAGAAGGGTAAATCCTAAAATCCATGAAGTAATTAAAGAAGAAGTTATCAAACTTCTCGATTAACTTCTCGATGCTGGATTGATTTATCCTATCTCTAATAGTCCTTGGGTGAGCCCTGTTCATGTCGTACCCAAAAAGGGCGGTATGACAGTAATTACTAATGAAAATAATGATTTGATTCCTACTAGATTGGTCACGGGTTGGTGTGTTTGTATTGAATAGTAAAGTTAAACGACGCCACCCGTAAAGACCATTTTCCCCTCCCTTTCATAGACCAGATGTTAGAGCGTTTAGCAGGAAAAGAATTTTATTGTTTCTTAGATGGATTTTTTAGATACTTTCGAATCCCCATTGATCCCCAATACCAGGAGAAAACCACCTTCACCTGCCCTTATAGAACATTTGCTTATCGAAGGATGCCTTTCGGTCTTTGCAATGCTCCTGGGACTTTCCAAAGGTGTATGGTGGCTATTTTCTATAATATGATTGAGAAAACCATGGAAGTTTTCATGGATGACTTTTCAGTCTTCAGGGATTCCTTTTCTTCTTGCTTCTCCCATTTAGACATGATGCTAAAATGATGCGAAGACACCAATCTTGTTCTAAATTGGGAGATGTGCCATTTCATGGTCAAAGAGGGCATTGTCCTCGGCCATAAGATCTCTAAATATGGTATTGAAGTAGATAAAGCTAAAGTAGATGTGATTGCAAAACTACCTCCTCTGACTACGGTTAAAGGAATTAGGAGCTTCTTGGGTCATGTCGGCTTCTATAGGAGATTCATCCAAGATTTCTCCAAAATAGCTAGGCCGATGACCCACCTGTTAGAAAAAGACACTCCCTTCTTCTTCTCTCCCGATTGTCAATCTTCTTTTGAAATTCTTAAAAAGAAGTTAACCGAAGCTCCTATCCTTGTGTCCCCAGACTAGGACTTACCGTTTGAGCTTATGTGTGATGCTAGTGACTTTGATATAGGAGCGGTTCTAGGTCAAAGAAAAGACAAATATTTTAGGCCTATATACTACCTAGTGGGTAATGTGCTTGTTAAAGGGATGTCATCCTAGCAGAAAAAGAAATTCTTTAAGGATGTTCGACATTATTTCTGGGATGACCCCTATCTCTTTAGGATATGTGCTGATCAGATTATTCGATGGTGTGTGGACGGGCAAGAAGCTATGGATATTCTTCTAGCTTGCCACCATGGTCCTACCGGGGGACATCATGGCCTGAACTACACCGCCAAGAAAGTTTTCAACTCTGGTTTCTTTTGTCCTACCATTTATCGCGATACCC
>BQNB010116796.1:5225-21292 GCA_026074375.1 Tanacetum coccineum
ACTTACATAAAAACACAGCTAACAATCTCCCCTTTAAGGGTGGTCATTAAATTGTGGATCACTTCTTGTGACGTCTTGAATCTTGGAGCCTTGTGTTCTTGGGAATTCCTTTGAAGATACCTTTGCATGCTTGTAATCTTGGATCTTGATCTTTAACTTGATATTCTTTAACAAAATACTGATATCGTGGTCTTTGGCCTTGATTTGTCTTGACTACTGAAATCTTTGAATCTTTATCCTTGAATCTTTATGCCTCCTTACGATCTTGTGTCTCCACCCTCATGCTCAAGGTCTTGAAAGCTTGCTAACAATCTCCCTCAACATTTTCTTTAACATGATTACTTGTACCGCATAATGGAAGGAGTAGTACTTGATCAACCAGAGATTATGGAAGACTTTGACACATGTGCTTGAGCTTTCATCATGTATTTATCTTTGTTGATTGAGCATAAGGTCTTGAATCTTGACTCGACATGGACTAGAAGGTGCTACCATCGAGAAAACCTGCAAGTATAGGTTAGTGATAAACATACATGGACGAAAGTGTCTTTGTCACTTCATCGAATACGATTGCAATAACCACGGTTCCCCGTTAATTAGTATAAATACTGCCTATGATCAGGTAGAATTCAAAAGAATCTATTTGACAGGATTTCGCAGCTGCACTAGCCATTCTCGTTACTGGAGTGTCTTAAAGCAGACAACACGGTAATAGTGAATCAGATAGTTACAATCTTTCTGATTGAATTATCAATTCATATACTGGACCAAAATTGATATCTAGTTTACACAAGCTTGATTCATTTAGAATCTCGCAAGTCACCTACCGCAGAGCTATTTGATGTTGACTCTGGAAGGATTTCCATTCATCACTGTGAATACTAAAAAGTATCACTCTGAATGTTCTGGAAATTACCACAAGGATAATGCGTAGGACTCTTTGATACCAAATGTTGTATAATGATGTACGGCATTTTGTATATTGGAATTTGTGTCCTAGTGAGATTTTTGATGATCATCGTGGCTCTAGACTCTATAAATGCACTATGTGTTATTTGGTAATCGAAGGCTGGAGAGGACTGCTACCTTTTCAATATCAAAGATCTCGGAATGATTAAAGCCGATATGAAACTGATGGGTGTTTGATTACATAAGAAATGAAAGAGGGGGGGGGGGGGATAAAAAAGTGGGTGTGAGTGGGTAATCAAAACTTCTTTGTAAAAAAGCCTAAGTAGCTGGGATGGGGTTTGTGCCTTCATCACTGGTCATGATGAATTGTCCTTACAATATCATAATCATCTTTGTGATTACCGATAGATTATGCATTGACCCGGTTTCTGCCTAGGTGTAATGGAGGGCCTTCTTTCTTTTCCATCCCTTTATTCCTTACAATCTTACCCTTCAATGTTAAACCAAAGTATCCTATATTTACTCCCGGGGGGGGGGGGGGCTTGTTGGGATTGTTCCGGTGATAACTCATGCCTTGGATAACATTCTTCCCGGTCTTACTTTACTCCTTTTTTCAATAATGCCTAGGACTTCTATTCTATCTAATGGAGTGTTCCTGGGTAGATCTCTCAGGTTCTGGCTGGATCATGGAACAGAAATACCTAATTTTAACCGCCTTATAACTTCTTGAGAGACAATAGTTGGTAGGTCTTTCAGTATTGCCATGAAGATCCATAAAACCATTTGAAAAATCAATCAACGTATCTGAGAAATCATTCATGACACATTGAAAGTTTTTAGAGTTACCAAAAAGCTCCCCCTACACATATGCACCATATTATGAAAGATTTTTGCACATACGAGGTTTGGGAACACACTTATAAATTAAAGATCGTATCCATATTAAGCTTATTGATGACATTTTAATCACTATTCTCCCCCTAAAAATTGCATATGTGGTGACAATTTTTGAAATATTAGTGAATTAAAAAACAAGTTAATGTACGGTAATTCACATGAGTCTAACTAAGTCTTGGGAGAACATAAGAGTATGCAGAATGAATCTTATTATTATGCTCCACTCAATAAAAGATTAGAGTGAAAACTTGGAGTAGGAGTTTGTTGAGCACACAATTTTAAAAGAATTAAAAATTTTCTTTTTGAAAATATCTTGAAAAATTATGCTCAACGGGAAAATGATTATATATTTATCTTATTAATTACCATTTCCTTGGTGCTACTCTTGAGCATTCACAAACTTGGAATGTTTGTATGATAATGCATAAGACCGAGAAGATGTGAACTTCATGTTGGTTAGGAAAAATGTATATAGATGAACATTTTCCTTTCTTTGAAGAATGAGTCCTAAGCTGACATTTACCTAGAAGTCGTACATGATACAAAACCACCTTTTTGGGGGGAAGGGGATGATCAAAGAAGATAAGATAACACATCTTTTCTAGTGAGAGAAAGTAGAGAGAGGGTGAGATAAATACTATGTGTTTATTAGAAAGAGAAAGGAAAAATCATAATGAACATCCACACCCCCCATGGAGAGACATGGGGGTATTTATCGCCTAATACAAAGATAACTATCCCATTATACAACAGTAGTCCCTGCGTATAGCAGATGATCTTTAGCTGGTCCAATTCACGTAAAAGTAAGGCTAACAATCTCCCTCTAAGATGGTGTCACACGTGAATTGGTTACAATGTTTCCTACAAGCAAAAATAAAGTAAAATGATACAAATGAAGTCTAGTATTCCTTGAGATAGTCTTCAATGATCTCGATCTCCTTGAATACTCCAACTTTATTTCATCAGCTTGTAGACGAACACACTATAATATACTGCTGAGGATGACTTAGAAGTTTTCTCTACCGATGCTCTCGGTCTTGATTGGATTTCTGCTCATAACTTACTGACACGTCTTCAAAAGCTTTCTTCATACGCTTCTAGTCATCTCGAAGTTTCTGAGTAAGCTGCATGTATTGAGAAAGGTTCCTTTTCTTTCACTCTTGGTCATGTCGAAGTTTCCTGAATCTGCTTCTCATTTGTCATCCGTGAAGTTATCTCATCCGAATACTTCGGCTTTGATATGAATTCTGCTATGAACTTCTTTCACAGTGTCTAGTTAAGTTTTTACTCCCTCCCAACTAGTAGGCACTTTTCATCCGCTCCCTCCCAAATAGACATCCCTGAGACTGATAAGAATTAATGCACTCATCTTGAGTCATATAACCTCCTCCATCTCGGCTCAGATACCTATCTCATTTTGGGAAAATTTGAGGGAAAGGATGATATCATCAACATCGTCTCACTTAGGAAGCATTCCAGTCTCAAAGTACATACTTTATCCCTATACCGAAGTAAAAACCGTAGCACCAAAATCAATTAAGACTCGAAAATGCACTTTTCTCCCTCCAGGAAAGACATGGTATGACTTGCTACACCAAAGTCAACAAAGTCCCGAGTGTAAGCAATTTATCCCGCTGTGTAGTCGAAACGATAACATCAAAACAGTAACATAAAAAAAATAATTACCGGATGTACACATTTCTCCTTCCAGGATGATGACTAACTGAGGAATCATCATACTCATGTGTACATCTTATGCCAACTAGAACTGCTTACTTAGCATCATAATCCTGTGATTGCATAAGCAATACTCTGTAAGAAGATGTCAAAAAAGAAAAAAAATACTCTTTTTACAAATCTCTCTTGATCAACCCGGTCTAAATCCCCTTATCTATTATGTCGACTAATACTGATGACCACTGATGGAGACTGCCCGATAACACGAACATGAAAATGAATCACAATCCTTGACTTATGACTTAATCTTGTACTATCCGTGTGACGAAGAACGGTGCAGAGGCAAATCTCTAAGTACCGTATACCCGCTCCAAAGTATACAAAAAATACAAAACCACTTGAAATCTCCTCAACTACGTGAGACATTGACTACTACAATGTACCTCCTTAAAGTGATAGCTATAACCCGTGAGTACTACAATATAACTCCTTATATCAGGTATAACTAGATAAATCAAGTCTTCATTACAAACCGTATGTACTCGAACAAGTCATCTTCGTCGAAGATGAAATAAGTACACTCCCCGTGAAAGCTTACTTCAATCCCAAATAAGTAACATCAGACAAAAACCCCATAGTCATAAAAATTCAATAATAGCCATTAAGAGTGAAGGTGAATTTTTATAAGGATCGTTTTTAGTGTAATGTATTGTGTTTATTGTGTTGTTATTCATGATTTTTGATGTGTCATGATCATTAACGGATATCAGGCTCAATATATTTACATAAGCATGGCCCGTCCAAGTAATAAAACCTGGTCACTTTTACATTACCTGTCATAAAATTGTTTTAATACCCAGCTTTATCCATTAATACTACCCAGCTCAATTATAACACAAGTCCAAAAAATAGCTCAACTGATGTGTGTAATAAATATAACTGGTCCAAAACCATTATATAACCAAAACAAACACCCTATATTTGGTCCAACACCATCACCAAATCACACGGCCCATGTTTTACAAACGCAGTCCAACATGAATTGGATAGAACCGGCCCATTGTTGATAATACATAATTGTTAGAGTATGCTCGTGTCATAATAAATAATTATATGGCTAGACACATATGAGCCTATGGGGTCACACACATATACATTGAGGTACCATTTTATATAACGTGTTTATTGTATTTACGATATATAAATAACCCACGTAACACGGGATAACTATCGGGCTTCTAATAACTAACTATTGTACTTAGTTAATTAGACTTAGAAAACAAAAATGGAGGCCCATATGAGACATAGAGGGGTCGGCCATATATGGTCTTAAGGGAGGGGATAAGATTGTTTGACTAATCAAATTAAATGTGATGATCTCCTAATAGATTTCCTATTTAATTTGATTACAACTTTCTAAATGACTCTCCCCTCCTCCCTCTTATAACAACATGGCACAAATACACTCTTTCTGAGATTTTTGGGGTTCTTGATTTTCAATCACTTTATATCTAGTTTATTCAAGGTGAATTCCAAGGTTACGGGGTAAAGACTAGCATCTAATTGGTATACAAGGAAGTGTAGTGTGGATACATCATATAGGTGATCTCCATTGATCACTTGGTTTTATTGGGTGTTTCGTGTTAAGGTGAAGGTCATCATTACGAGTTATCTAACTGATCACGCTAAGCAAATGTATTACTTTTATCTTGTTTTTAACTTTGAATTGATCATATGACCTATGATCGGTTTGAATAGGTGCTGTTTCGGCTTCTCTTGCGTTTAATATTTGATTATATGATATTCGTTTGATTCAGCACCTATAGTGGTATAACGAGCTATCATATGATGTCATATGATCATCTTGTATGCATAAAAATGGCTAAAAACGCATGTTTTTTATGGATTCAAAAGAATAATTTTAAAACAGCCCCTAAGGCCTATTTTTTGAAATTAATTTGACTCATACAGGTCTATATCTTTTGATTTGTTGATCCCATAGGCATATTGTTATCATATTTCAATTGTTTTGTTATCGGGTACCATGTAAAAAGGGCCAAAAAAAATCGCGTGGTTTGGAAAGATTCTTGAATCTGTTTTAAATCAGAATCACCCTTTAGGCATATATTCTAAAATAATATGGTTTTATAGAGGTCTTTAATAAAAGTAATCAGTGATCTCTAACCCATTGGTTACACGTATAAATCGGGGTTTTAATTCTAGTTAATTTATTTCTTTGATTCGTTGGCTAACAATTTACTTCTTGTTAATTATTATGTTTCCATGGCAAATACATGCATGTTTGGCCATGGACTTAGACAATACCTTTTTAATACATGATATTATGGTATTATTATGTTTCGTATGCAAAGCCGATGAAAACCTTGACCACTTGCAACTTGATTCGCTTGATAATGCATTTAATTTCAGTTTTGGGTTTTGCCATTGTTTTGGCTTCTTTTTGTATGGTTTTAATTTTTGGTGTAGCCATTGTTTGGGCACTTTACTGTAGTTAGATGATAGGATAAATTTATTTGATCGTAAAATTATTGTAACCAATGTTTGGATTCGAATGGCGCAAAAGTTTAAGGCATAAAGTCAAATTCAGAGCTATTGGAGTAACCTCCACTAAAAATGGATTTGTTTGAGTTCTATAAGGAGTTAGAGGCTGAATTTTTTGGAGCAGGTGCAAAACTCATGGGGCTACAACTTCTTCAACTGGATCTCAGATTGGAGAAGAATCCTTCTAGGAGTTTCAGGCCTATCAAGTCAGATGAAATTTTATGGTAGTTTTTGGACATCATATTCATTAAGGGTTTCACTTGCTCAAGATGGTTCTTGGAGCAAGTCAGAGCCCTCTTTGTGATTGTGTGGTTAACCCTTTAGTTGACTTCTTGGTTCTTGTGATGTCTCACGAGACCAAGCATAGGTTTTTCATCGGTTGAGGCTTTGCATACTTGTGGTTGTGTTTGTTTGTTTGCTTTTATATATGTTTGGAATGTATATAACTTGCAAATGTTTTTATAAAAACTAAAAATAAAACGAAAACTGATTTTAGAAACTAATTCTTTGATTTAGTTTAAAGTGTAAATATGATTTGAAACTAAACACCTATTTTTATATAAATAACACTAAATAAATGTTATGATTGCTATTTAATGTATTATTCAAACTAATATTTATTCTCCCTAGGTTATATATATTAGTCATGAAAATGAACAACTTGACACACATAAAAAAAAGTATTAGACTTAAGTTAAAAATAGTTTTTAACTTGTGCTACAAAGGATGAATGCATGCTTCCTCGTACACACTTTAAGTCATGTCGTCCAATTGGTTGAGATCACTTGCAATTACCTTTTGCTCTGTGTGAGACGTATGTGAATTGTAACCCAAGGTGATTATTCTCTATGCGTGAGACCTAGATATATTCTCGCATGTTCTCGCACTGGATGACTTAATCGAGTTAAGCAGGTGAGACCTTGGCTTGAGGCAAGGATGGGACTAAACATGCCAACTTGACATTGTTTCTCCGGTTACAAATGTCATAAATCCCATATGGTCTAAGAATTGCACAGAGTTTGCAATTGGTAAATGTCACCTAACTATTGAATCTATCATTGCTAGCAGATCAACTGATGTGATGGTGGAACCTCAATGAGGATCTTAGCCTTTCGTAAAATTAATTATTTAATATTATAAACAAGGGTAGTTAATTTTAAAAAGATAATTATCGAAAATACTAAATTGAACTTTGTAATTTCTACTAATGATATTTATGCAACACAAACCATAAACAAAAGTTTGTTTCCTTTCCTTATTAGAGGAAGACAAACTAAGTCTTCTTTCCTTGTAAGAAAAAGACCTATTCCTATCCTTTCTACTTGTATGAGAAATCTATAATAGGAACACTTGAATTTTCCAATCCTAATCAAAACTCAAAACATACTTACTCGAGAAATCATTTTGTCTTGTAAAAAGTCTAACGCTTAAGTACGGTTGCACATCTTATTTGGATGACTAGAGAACATGTATTCTATAACCACCAAAATGATACATCTTGAAGCATCAAGACATGGTATGAGTTTTAATAATTAGAAATGGAAATCTCAATAAATCACGAAAGAGAAAAGGAAATTAATAGCATGTTTTTTAGTAGTTTTCCTTAACTCGATATTTTTCCTAAGATTCTACACACCCTTAAGGTAATATAGAAGGAGGAATTGCATGCAAAACTTTTAAGTTAAAGAATGGCATTGATGGCTAGTCCATCATATATATAGTAGAACTTGATGCACTTTCTTAAATATCTAAGTACATGTTTACTAGTCTGTGAGTCTTACATTAGAGATAATGTGTAGATATTCGAAGAGTAGAAAATTAAATAAATTGCTACTTGCACTTCATTAGTATAGACACACATTTAATGTTGTCTTATCTAGTGGGAGCAATGCATTTTACTACTAATACAGACGCACATGTATTGTTGTCTAAATTTAGTGGGAGCTATAAGCTTATCACCTTATAAGTGACCCACTTTATTTCTAGCTGGCCTTGAAATAATACATTACTTTTCACATATGAAGCATCTTAATTTTATAAGAATCATTACATATTATTCTATTAGATAACTTGTCGCTTTTCTGATGTCGCTACCTGAAACGTTATCTATACAATATTTTTGCACGAATGCTTATTAAACAATAAAGTTCTAGATATATTTATAATCAAATTGATTTTAGTTTTGACTAAATCAATCATATATGTGACATTGATCCATATTATTGTACAAAACATACTAAAGCGTCGGTGGATTCATAACCCACTAGACTCCGGATCGTAACTTGACTCATAATTGCTCATTATTTGTATAAATGCTTGATGTTGTGACCATGCACAAGTGGGTTGAAATCTTACTTTGTGATGCAAGATTAAACACATAACCATATACTTATGGTTTTTCCCTTAGCCGCATGGTAAAAAGCTAATATTCTACTAGACTAACACCTTGATGTATGTCGCCCCCACTTAGAACTATGTCAAGAAAAACTAAATAACCAACTTCATCATATTCACTAAAAAAGGTTTAGCCAATATGATTGTGTCTTCTTGTAAAGACATCAATAAAAAGTATGTAATTAACTTGAAAAGACTGTTGAAACCAAGAGTTGATATTTCATAATACTTTATTTAATATGTTTATTTCTTCTTGTAAAGACATAAACAGCATGTCCTTGAACTATTCTAAGACTTATAAAGTAAGCAATTGACTTGTCATGTCTCATTGTCACGACATATACATGAAGTCATTGAAATGTTCAAAGACTTATAACGTAATGTTAGCGATTAATGTGTTATGTCTGCTAGTTAAGACATGTACATAAAGTCCTTGAACTTCTCTAATACTTCTACGTTATAGCATGCAATTGGCTACCATTATGTTTGAACAAATTGGCAAGTATGTGAGCCAAAGTGTTGGAAACACGAAAAGTGTCGGTCACTTCCAAAGTTGTAACAAGTCTTAGCTCGTAGTTAGTATAAGGATTAGATTAGTAATCTAGTCCGGCCCAAGGCCCATGGGTGGCCCAACTCCAGCCCATGGCCGGCCATTGTAGCTATTTATACACCCTCTCCTAGCCTTGGAGAGGGTTGGTTGTTCCATTTTCCATTCATACATTTCATTAATACATTCATCCATTTTCCATCATCTTTCTCTCTAACATCCCAACCCACATCTCACTCTTGTTCTTGGTTGATCTTAAGATTACTAGTATTCTTCACAAAGGGTATTAGGTTATCTATGGAATTGTGATACTGTCTCATAATCCCATTACTCAAAGAATACTACATCGCTTTGGTATGTCTGATGTGTAAAATCAAACTCTGTTGATATTGTTTGATTTTTGATAACTTTAACTACCCTACCTCTAATCTTATCAAGGTTAACAAAATTGAGTAAAGCCACGTGTTTACTCAATATGGTTCTAACCAAGAAGGTAACTAAGACACCATCAGGTTATGGAATGGGAAGACTCCCATATAGTCTTAACTGAAGTTTTGAATTTGTTGAGATTATGTTAAGCGTGTTATTAGCAAACTAGAGTCAAGAACTGTCAGTAAATATTATATCTCCAAAATGAGAACAATTTTATTGTTACTCAACTTGATGCGTATTTGGAGAAAGTCTCCTCTTACACGAAGCAAGTGGGAGCATCTGTTTTTGGAGAAAGTCTCTTCTTACACAACCTTCTGAATGCACTAGCTAACGACATAATAAATGTTGAGATATAGTCCATGAAAGAAAATCAATTTTGGAATTTGATTCATCTTTCACCAATCGGTAAGACTGAGAAGTTAAATTGGTTCTTCTAGGAGAACACTAATATGGACAAAAATGTACACACATTTAAACGCACACCTTGTGATAAGGGTTTTACTTATACTCAAGCGATTGACTATGATTAAAGTTTCTTTTCCTTGCAAGCGTTAAATGAATAAAGATATTAATTACCATACTTGATTTCCTGAATATGAAATATGGCAATTGGATGTCTAAACTCCTTCTTGAATGATTACCTTTGCGAGGACGTTGTGTTAATCAAAAGGGTTTATGAATCCAAGTTATCTTTAGAAAATGTGCAAGCCGTAAAATCCAAGTGTGGGTTAGAGCATGCATCTAGGAGTTGGAATCTTAAGTTTAAATCAACAATTTGATTTTGATTGAAACAAATAGAACTCCTGAGTACACCTTAAATCTAGTCAGAGCATTATGTTTTGTCTTTCTTATATCTTATATGTTGTCAACATATTGGAAATAATATTTCACCTAAGCTAGATTTTAATCCTTAGTTTGGAATAATGTTTCTATCGAGAGATATAAGAAATAAAACATACAACCGTAGAACAAATGTTTATTAGGATAAACATACGCGATTAATAAGTCTAACATAACATAACACATCATTGAGCAAGACCCAAGTTCTATCTCACCTGATGAGTTAAACACATGTTTGAAAACGTTTGGTTCAGCTAAAGTTTTCATTATGTATATCATGATATGTATTAGACTAATTGTAGCATATGCATGAATGCAAGATGAACCTACAACCATAGTAACTAAGTGAAAGTAATTAGACTACTATTGAAAGAACATTCTAAAAGGCCTTTTAAGGACTAAAGACATGTTCATTATTTACGGATTTTAATAAGGAGATTAGTGTTGAGGTTATACACTAATGCTTAGTTTGATTGAGATGATTCTCAATCCTAGTCATAGCAGGATTTTCATCATAAATGATAATACTGTTGACTAGACATGCTTGATTGAAAGAATTGTTACACTATTCATTAAAGAATAAGAATACTTTATAGTTTAGGAAGCTGTTAAGAATACTGTCTCGTATAGGTGGCTTTGATTGCTTCAAACAACCTATGTAATTTGTTATGGCGATGCTAGTATTATCGTATTAGCACTTGAACGCACATACACAAAATGATAAATATCGTATTATTCAAAACCTTCACTGCTTGTGAGGTTTGAAACAAGTATTCTCAAAGGTCACTCAAATGAAAACTAAGTTGGTACTTTTTACAAAGTTAATTTCTTGTACCAAACGTGTTTACCATGCTAGGAACATTGAACTTTGACCTGCTAGTAGTCTCATGTATATCTGTTTTTAGTATTTGGATAATAGAACATTAAGCAGTTATATTAAACAATGAATTGATATACCTGGTATGATCGTCTTCATTTATACATCTGTGTTCTATATTAGCATGTTTAACTCCATGAATAATTTATTTATTCTAAATCGTCCATTCCAAGTTAAGATACGGAGTAATCATATGAAATAAGACAAATGTGAGTGTTTTGGTCATATTCATATGGTTTGAATACTAAGGGATGATACCGCCAAACTCATATGTTGTTCATTGGATGAACATTGGACTGACCCAACCTACGAGCATTCACTACATTGATCGGCGTCAATAGTGAATCTCGCAAGTGGTTATGTCTCTCATCCTCAGACTTGAGATGCAAGCAGGTTTTGTGTGTGTGGAATATCAATATTTGATATGGTTCAACGTTGACCTGTTAAAGGCTGGTATAAAGGCCATTTTCAGGAGGGATATGAAATACATAACGGACACGTGCAGTCAAAATAAGATTTGTTCCTCCACATGTTATGGAGAAAGATACTACTGGGCCCCTCGATGATTTAAACAGATGTATGTGTGGCCGCAACCAAATGTAATTAAGATGATACTTGATTAATTTGGTAATCTAGTTCAATGTCTATATCGAGAAACAGAATTGTTAAACATAAGAATGACTTATGATCCATGTCAAAATGTTCAACATAGTATCTGTAACAAAAGGATGATTGATATCTAAACCATTTAAATGAGATGTTTAAGAAACTATCCTCATATGTCTCTGGGGGCATTGGCGTGTTGCTAGACGTTAACCTTTGCTTGTATAACTACTTGATTATTATGACGTTCGCAAGTGGGAGCTGTTGGAGTATGCTCGTGTCATAATAACAATTATTGGCAAGACAACATTTCACTATGGGGTCATACACATATACACTGAGGTACCATATATATATCGTGTTTATTATATTTACGGTATATAAACAATCCACGTAACATGGGATAACTATTGGGCTTCTAATAACTAAGTATTGTACTTAGTTAATTAGACTTGAAAAACAAAAAAGGAGGCCCATACAGGCCCTATAGGGGTCGGCCATTCATGCTTGTATGGGAAGAGATAAGATTATTTGACCAATTAACATTAATATGATTATCTCATAATTGATTTTCTAATTAATGTGATTAATAACTTTCCTAAAATATCTTCCCTCCTCTCCCTATATATTCATACGGCACACACACTCTTTGTTAAGGTTTTTGTGTTAAGGTGAAGGTCACCGGTTGATTCTACCGATCACGCTAAAAAGGTATTACTTTTCTTGTTTTTATTTGATTGATCATACGACTCTATGGATCCGTTGATAGGTGCTTGGTCGGCTGCGTTTAATGTTTGTTTATATGATATTCATCTAATTCAACACCTATAAGTATAACCCACGTATGTAGTATAATCTTTTAGGTAAGACCAGGTCATTCTACGGGATTGGGTATTCTAAGAAAAAGTCAAAAATATTACGAAAATGTATTTATCTTATAGACTTTCACGGATCTAAAGATAATGATTTGATTCAAGATATAAAAGGACATGTTTGGTTAAGGAACAAGAAACATTATGGATAAACTTGAGTAGATGAACGATTCACGAATGAAATTATAATTGATTTAAGAATGGTTAGTTACTTAAAAAGATTATCTATTATTCATAATGAAAAACCCTTTCGGCCTATATCTTGTATTATGAAAAATGCTTTTAAGTGTGATTCGTGTTTGATAATGAGTAATATAAATTTTCTATACCAAGTTCGTTAGACATGTGGTATAGCGTTAAACCCTTTGTACTTGGGTTAATGTTCGTTTACTTAGCCAATCCTCACAAGGTTAAGGTCTAGTTGTCATAGACAAACAACTTGGAAATCAATCACTTAACCGGAGTCTTTCGACCTATATCTAGAATAGGTGGTGATCAAACGAAGATTAAAGAATCCAAGTTCAAAAGCATCAAACTTATATTATCCATATCAAAAGTTCATTAAAAAGTCAAGTTTGATCCATAATAATCGTGTAGAACCTAACCAAACATGTTAATCTACTCAACATTCATAATAACAACACATATAACAATCATGATGAATCCAACATTCATATCATCAAAAGATAGAAACATGTTTTTACCAAATTTCAAGAGTAGAGGTTCCAATTCTTACAATGTCTTTCAAGAACAAAGTAATAATTGACTATATTAACACTAGCAACTTCAACTTCCTGGAACTTTACTTCTTTCTCTACCCGAAAAGTGATGAAGGTGGTGGTTAACCTTCAAACCCTCCTCAGAACTACTAAAACTACTAGAACTTGTGATTGATGATTGAAAGATGAGAATGAAATGATTTGAGTGATGATTTCCTCCAAAATCCGTGCTCTATTTATACTTGAGGATGGGTCTTCAGTTGCATAATTTGGGGGAGTGAAAGGTTGCACAATCATTGCAATCATTTATGATTTGGGAGTAATTGACAGAAAAGTGCGCCGCACACAAGAAATTGTGCCCCATACTTGGTGATTAATTAAATGACATTCAATTCGTTTTGGAGTACGCCGCACAAAATATATTGTGCGCCGCACTTTGACTTTAATCATTAACTCTTCTTTAATTTTTCTTCTAGATCCTTCTTGTAACGACCGTTAGTGCATTTTAACTGGATTTTTTTGCATCGTTAGTCATTTTCTTCACTTTTGGTCCTGAAATGAATATTACACAACAAACAGGCAAACTTTGCAATATTTCATGCGTTAAAGTTGCTTTAAATTAGATCTTTGATTAGTTGTATGTTGTTTGGAACAGTTTAACATACATCCATAAGGTTAATAAATAGATTAGAGCAAGATTACCATCCCAAAAATTGTTTTTGCGTTTTTGGCATATGAGACATTAGAAAGGATGTGCTAGAAGAATTTACAGTAAAATAGTCTTTGTAACCTTTTTAGCGTATATTTGCAACTTTACTTTTAGCCTCGCGTATTCTTCTTTAAGGGGGCCTTTTTTAAATTACCTCGGGATGGCGTTTGAAACATATATTAGTAATTAATCACAAGGTAGGTCAGTTACTCTAGTCAATTTCTAAGTTGATAATCGTTTTTTTATGATGATATAAATTACTACTAGGTTTTCAGTAAGAAACAAATAAGAAGGAGATGAACAATGAGAATGAGAATGTATTTTATTTGCTGAGGAAGAGGCAGTGGACGTCATGGCCCTTTGTGATACTTTATTCTACAGCCACGATTGTTATTTTTCGCAACTTGGATTTCCTTGATGCCTTTGTAATTCTCGGTGCTGTCCACATATTGGTGTTTCTCCTCACACTATGGTTTGTGGATTTTAAATGTTTTCTTCACTACTCAAGAGTTCGTGATATTCATCACGCGACTGCGTGCAAAATCACAATGTCTGCAGGCTATAGACAACTAGTACCACTCCATTCTCGCAAGGTTGTAACCTCAAAATTTTTCTATTTGGCCAGTTTGAATTATGCACGCTTATCTTATGTTTGACATCAACATTTTGTTTTGCTTACCTTACAGCTCCCAGGCTCTTTGACAGATGAGTTTTATTTCGATTTGCATCAGCAGCGTTTCATCTATTCTGATGGCACATTTGTTATGCTTCCCTACCCATCTGATGAAACTTTTGGCTATTATCTCAGAACCAATGGACATGAAACCGAAGCTAAACTTCAACTGGCTGCTGAAAAGTGGGGACGCAATGTGTAAGATTCTGATCTTCCCCATCTAAGTTAGATTGACTCTTTTTTTTTTTTTAACTTGACTCACATGCTTTACTGTTAAATCTTCTGTTGTAGTTTTGATTATCCATGCCAAACGTTCCAAATGTTGATGAAAGAGCATTGCATGGAGCCCTACTTTCTCTTTCAGGTCCAACATCCATTACGGAACAACATTTGCTTTTCTTATCTCTTTTTTTTTAATTAACTTTCTATTACGGTTGATCTGCAGGTCTTGTGCGGACTTTTGTGTCTAGATGAACATGTGTACACGAGTCTGTTCATCCTCTTCGTTCTCTTTGCGCTTGAGTCCAGGATTGTCCATACTCGAATAAGAATTTTGTCAGATCTCAGTCGCATTCGAGTAGATTCCCACATACTAATGGCCTTCCGTTGCGGGAAGTATGTTTTTTTTTATTTCCATTTTCCTATGTCATGTCATTTTTATTCTTATTTACAAATACCTGTATTCTAACTTACATGTTATTGCAGGTGGATAAGTGTGTCTGGGACGGATCTAGTTCCTGGGGACGTTGTGTCTGTATGTCATAATGGAGCGAGACTGTCCTTACTGGGAAGTCTACCCCTCAACGGAAGGTGTTTCTTTTTTTCAATTTACCTAATAAGCTGTGTCACCAACACTCTTTTTTCAATTTCATAAGTTAATATGACTAAAGAAACTCTATCTGATTGGAAGGGTCTTTTGACACTCGTTTCGATTTTAGCTACTTTTTCCGTTCGTTACTGAACAAAATAAAACCTGAGTTGATCGCTTTCTCTTTATATATTTATAAATTGGTTTATTGCCACCTCTAGATTCTGCCTGTTTTTTTATGTATACGTGTACAAACATATGCATAAGATGTGTGTACCATCCCATATGGATGTGTTTCAGGTTTCAATCATGGGCAGACAACCAGAAGAGCACCTGTCTTATAAGCGAGATAAACAACACGTCCTCTTTTGTGGCACAAAGATATTACAGCATACGCCTGATAAGGTTGTGCATAATCTTATATTTAATTCTTATTGTTAGTTTTAGTCTACAGAAATTGACACTTAATTAACGTTGTCTTTTTTGTATGTTCCTTCAGACTTTCCACATGAAAACGCCTGATAAGGTTGTGCATAATCTTATATTTA
>BQNB010116797.1:10968-21292 GCA_026074375.1 Tanacetum coccineum
GTTACAGATGGTTACAGAGCCAAGGTTATAGGGAACTGGGTCATTTTCAAAACCTAGTCTATAACCACAAAGTTTAAAGGTTTTCTTTTCTGTTGGGAAATAGATTGTAAAAGACTTAATACTGGTAGTATAACAGTTAAGTCTGGTAGTAATAGTTAGTTCTGGTAGTACTGAGTTAATACTGGCAGTACTAAGTTAGTACTGGTAGAGTAGCAGTACTAGAGTTAGTACTGGTCATAGTTAGTTAAGTCTGTTCATAATTAAGTCTATTTATGTAACAGAATAGTAATAGTTATCTTAGAGATATCTTAGGAAAGGATATGTATTATCCTTTCACACGATTGTAAGCCCATTAGGGTTTCCTTGGTGTATAAAAGGAACCCTAAGGCACAATGTTATGTACGTGATTGAAATATATCAATAAAATCATTAGAGCTTAATAGCAAATTAGTATTATTGTTTCCTTCATAATTCTTGTGTTAAGATTCCGCATTAACAATAGAAGTGCAGTTTCTTGGGCATGTGATAAATGGTAATGGAATTCATGTAGACCCTAGTAAGATTAAAGCTGTTAAGAATTGGAAAACCCCTAGAACTCCGAATGAGGTTCGTTCATTCTTAGGATTGGCTGGGTATTACCGTAGGTTCATTGAGAACTTCTTTAAGATAGCTAAGTCTTACTATCTTGACTTAGAAGAGTAATACTTTCGATTGGGGTGAGGAACAAGAATTGGCATTTTAGACCTTGAAGGATAAGTTGTGTAATGCGCCTGTTCTAGCTCTCCCCGATGGACCGGAAGACTTTGTGGTATATTGTGATGCGTTCGGGATAGGACTAGGCTATGTGTTAATGCAAAGAGGTAAAGTGATAGCCTATGCGTCTAGGCAGTTAAAAATTCATGAGTAGAATTATACTACCTATGATTTAGAGTTGGGTACGGTTATGTTTGCACTTAAGATATGGAGAAATTATTTGTATGGGATAAAGAGTGTCATCTATACGGACCATAAGAGTCTTCAGCATATCTTTAGTAAGAAAGAGTTGAATATGCGACTGCGTCGCTAGATAGAGTTGTTTAGTGATTATGATTGTGAAATTCGCTACCATCATGGTAAGGCGAATGTGGTGGCTGATGCCCTAAGTAGGAAAGAAAGGGTAAAGCCTAAGAGAGTTAGAGTTATGAATATGATCCTTCAGTCGAGTATCAAAGATAGGATACTGGCGGCTTAGAAGGAGGTTGTGGATGAGATTGCAGTATTGAAGAAAGGTTTAGATGAGATGATAGAACAGAGAAGTGATGGAACTTTGTACTACCTAGATCGAATATGGGTACCTTTGAAAGGTGAGGTGAGAACCCTGACAATGGATGAAGCCTATAAGTTGAAGTACTCTGTACACCCAGGAGCTGATAAGAGGTATTATGATTTGAGAGATAGGTATTGGTGGCCTGGAATGAAAAAGGATATAGCTGGGTATGTTAGTAAGTGTTTAACTTGTCTGAAGGTTAAGGCTAAGCATTAAAGGCCATTTGGCCTGCTCCAGCAACCTGAGATTCCCATATGGAAATGGGAAGGGATAGCTATGGATTTTGTGACTAAGTTTCCTAGGACTAGTAGTGGGCATGACATAATCAGGGTCATTGGGACCGATTGACTAAGTCTGCTTATTTCCTACCTATGCGTGAGGATTATGAGATGAAAAGGTTAGCTAAATTGTATTTAAATGAGATAGTTGCTAGACATGGTATGCCAATCTCGATTATATCAGATCGTGGTAGTCGTTTCACATCGAGGTTTTGGCAGGCAATGCAAGAGGCATTAGGAACTCGTTTAGACATGAGTACGGCTTATCACCCTCAGACCAATCGTCAGAGTGAGCATACTATTCATACTTTGGAAGACATGCTTAGAGCGTGCATCCTGGACTTCGAAGGAAGTTGGGATGTTCATCTTCTGTTGGTTGAGTTTTCGTATAACAATAGTTATCATTCTAGTGTGAGATGTGCTCCGTTTGAGGCATTGTATGGTAGAAAGTGTCGTTCGCCAATTATGTGGGCTGAGGTTGGAGAAGGTCAGTTGATAGGACCTGAGTTAGTGCAAGAGACTACTGAGAAGATCTCGCAGATTAAAGATAGACTTAAGGCAGCGCGTGATCGTCAGAAAAGTTATGCTGATAAGAGGAAGAAGCCTCTAGAGTTTAGTGTAGGTGACTATGTCTTGCTCAAAGTGTCGCCTTGGAAAGGTGTGGTACGCTTTGGGAAGAAGGGAAAGTTAGCACCTAGGTTTGTTGGACCATTTGAGATTATTGAGAAAGAAGGCCTTGTGGCCTATCGATTAGATTTGCCCGAGGAATTGATTGGTGTTCATGACACGTTTCACTTGTCGAACCTTAAGAAGTGTTTGGCTGATCCAACATTGCAAGTGCCTTTGGATGAGATTCGAGTTGATGCTAAGTTGAATTTTGTAGAAGAGCCTGTGGAAATTTTGGAAATAGAGTTTAAGAAGTTGAAGTGTAGTAGGATTGCCATTGTCAAGGTTCGGTGGAATTCGAAACGTATCCCTGAATTCACGTGGGAACATGAAGATCAGATGAAGTTGAAGTACCCGCATTTGTTTAGTGATGTTAGTAGTTGAATTTCAGGGACGAAATTTTTTTAATGGGGTAGAATGTAACCTTTGCCCTTTTTGTGTTATGAATATTTCATTTATAGTCCTTTGACTATACTTTTGTCAGTTTATTCAGATTTTTGTACCGTGTTGACGGTGGTGATTTTATGAGATATGTGATGAATTGTGATTAATAATCCCTTTTGGAAGGTATTATTGTGTTATGTGTATTCCGGGTGGGTAGTGATTCAGTAAATCAAGAAGTATTTAAAAGTGGACCACAAGATCGAAGTAAATGGTGGACTAAGTACGTATTCCGAAGTCCAAAATAGGTAAGGTAGACAAGAGAAACACATTCATCATGTCCAACACTTGTATTATTGCACTAAGCTCATGACCTCGAAGCTGTATTCGTAATTATAAGGGAATTGCACCAGAGTTCGTAATTATAACGGATTTGCACCAGTAATCGTATTTGCACCAGTAATCGTAATTATAATGGATTTGCACCAGTAATCGTATTTGCACCAGTAATCGTAATTATAATGGATTTGCACCAGTAATCGTATTTGCACCAGTAATCGTAATTATAATGGATTTGCACCAGTAATCGTATTTGCACCAGTAATCGTAATTATAATGGATTTGCACCAGTAATTGTGGCTCTTAGGCAATAACATTCATGCAATAATCTGGATAGCATACAATTTTGAAAACACTTGTGTCCAAAGTAAAACAAGCAATGTAATTCACCCCGTAGAGTTTGTAAAACAATTAAGTGGTAAAAAGGGGGCTATGAACTCACAAAGTATTGAAAGGTAATTGTACTGTAGTAAAATATACAAGTTTGTAAACGAGCATGTATTCCCCTCGCGGGTTTATAAAACATTGAAAAGATTGAAATGCGAGACTATGAACTCACAAAGTAATGACCGGTAATTGTACTGTATACAATTAACAAGTTTTGTAAACGAGCATGTATTCTCCCCCAAAACAGTTCAAAACAAGTAAAATAGGGGCTATGAAACTCACCTTGAGTGAATGGTAATCAACAAAGTAATCCAATAAAAAATGCTTCATGAAGGAATCCGAAAGGGCAACCTAATCAATATAGGTCTTATAAGAACAAAACACTTTGATATTTATAGTGTCGTATAGCTCAACCATACTATCTTCGGGCTATCATAATTAAGAGGTCGTGTAGTGAACGTATGAGAGCTAGGATATCTTTAATCGTAAATCAACAACACGTCTGTACCCACCCCGAATAGGCTCATCATTAAGAAACTCCTGTAATATAGTACTTTGATAACTAAATACAACGTATTAATCTATATAGCTACATCAACGTTCTACTCGTGTTTGCGAATAATGTTAAATTGCATTTGCTAAATATTATTCGCGGTATTTGAAACCGTATAATCGAATATATAAATCCCAAATTGTCTTGTAAAATAATATTTATAAAGTTCAAGACATGTATAAATATTACATAAAATGATTCTAAAAATGTTTCTGCAAAAATTTATTTTAAAAACGAACCAACACTATTCACCTAAGGAAATGTGCACAAGTTAGAAAATAACGTAAGCTTCTCGTTTTACGCCCTGTTTGTTTTACGTTTCTTATGACCACCTTTCGATTAAGTCGAGTTATCATAATATAACATTTTAAAATTTTAGTTTTACTGATGAAATAATTTTTACTGTTCATAACAGATATATACTTATTTTTATAGTTTTTGTTATCGTAAACCCGTAAACGTCGTATTTTATTCGTTATAGCTTCGTTTTTAACGATTCTTTCGAGTACGATCTCGTAATTAAAAGTTATATCATATTTTTGATGTTTTAAAAATATCGCTTTCTGTAATGAATAGTAAATTTTATAAAAGTATTTCTCGTCGTAAAACTCGTACCTACCGATCTTTTTCGTTATAAATCGGTTTTTCGCGTTTCATATCATTTTTGGAACGTCAAGAAGGCGTATTATTTTTTATGTAATGTCAAACCTACTGTAATGAAGTCGAAATCAAATCACCCTTTTATTATCCAAGTAGTGGTTTCATTTATAAAGAGTTTTGTTTTATTAACTTATAATCCCAAATTTATACAAAATCATGTTATAACTTAAACAACATGTCAACATATTATTTACTAATCCATTTTTCCATGATATATATAACAATAGACATAAGAAAAGTTTTGTAAAATCATAAACCATAAGTGATAATACCATTTTACATATTAAAAAATCCTAAGTGGTATTTAAGCCTAAACGAACATGTAACACAATAACATCATGAATAAATATAAAGTATGAAGGTATTAAGAAGACCTTAGGAAGGATGTATGTGATGAGAAATAAGTGCTAAACCCGTGTTTAGACTCAAAACCAAAGCTTGTACAATGAAAACCCTAGTTTCACTTTTCTTGATTAATACTTGAAAAAGGTAATCCAATGCTTGGAAACACCTTAGGATATCTTAGAATGGATGTGTATAGGTTGTATAAGGTTGTAAATAGAAATTTTGTATGATTGTTTATAGAGGGTTGTTTTGAGCGTGGCCCGAAAGGAGAGAAAGAGAGATAGAAAATTTTCTTTTTACCAAGTGTTTTATGCAATGTGTGACAATCTTATAAGATACATCATATATGGTAGTAAGGACCAAGTCAAGGGAACATGTTAAAGGACTTAGGGATGTCCATCGTCTTAGGATGGGTTTATTGGACTTAGGGATGGGGTCATTGGTCAATTAGACATGGTATGGTGTGGTTTTAATGAGGTATGTTGCACATTTGACCAAAGTGGAAGAGTTTCTTGTATATATGCTAAAATTTCGGCATACATATGATATATAGGATATATTTTGAGTAAACTTTATGTATTGGGTATAAATGTGGGTATTTGTTGAAGCGTAGAAAAGTTTTGGTGGTTCCGGGAGTGCCTAAACGCAATTTTTCGCAAACGTAACACTTTACGTATCCGATAAAAATAAAATATAAAAGATTTATTATTACTTTTGAAAAAATAATATAATGATGGCTTGACATAAACTTTAATTCGTTTGGTGTCCGTTTACATTAATTGATAATTTATAGCTTACGCGATTTAACATAACTATTATAATTTAAAAGCGAACGCGTACGAGAAAAGAAAAAAATAAATAGTGAAAAATGACAAAATGAATGATGTCATAAAATGACCTGAAAATACGGAATGTACGAAAAAGTAGGGGTGAGCAGAAGAAACCGAAAAAAAACCGAAAACCGAACCGAACCGAAAATACCGACCGAAACTAAAAACCGATGGTTCGGTTTTAATCTTTCTAAACCAAAAAATTTCGTTGGTTTCGTTTCTTGTTCAGAAAAACCAAACCGTAAAAAAACCGAACCGAACCGAACCGAACCAAAACCAGTTTTATAATAATATATAATTAATATAAAAAGAAATAAATTATATATAACAAAATTTTTTAAATTTATATTTATTTTATGGGTGAAATTATATAATATATATATCTTAATGTTTATATAAAAATTTTCGTGTACGTGTGGTTTACTTGACCATATGTCGTTACAATACAATGATCATACTATGTGAATTTTTCACATGCATGTTTGTCACTCATTTATAAGGTAAATTGTAAAAAATGTGTGTAAACATTATTAGGCTCATATTGACAAAAAAAACTAAAAAAAATAACCAATGTTCTACGTAAAACAAGTTTATTAATATAAATTAGTTAAAACCAAATTTAAACGGTTTGAAACCGAAAAAACCGAAAAACCGAACCGCAAAAACCGAGAAACCGAAAAAACCGAACCGCCAAAAACCGAGCGGTTTCGGTTTTATAAAAACCGAATATTTCGGTTCGGTTTCGGTTTTAGCCAAAAACCGACCCAAACCGAACCGTGCACACCCCAACTAAAAGTGCCTTTGGATGAGATCCAAGTTGATGCTAAGTTAAATTTTGTGGAAAAGCCTGTAGAAATTTTGGAAAGAGAGTTTAAGAAGTTGAAGCGTAGTAGGATTGTCATCGTCAATGTTTCGGTGAAATCGAATGTGGTTTTGAATTCCTCACGTGGGAACGTGAAGACCAGATGAAATTGAAGTATCCACATTTGTTTAGTGATGTTAGTAGTTGAATTTCGGGGACGAAATTCTTTTAAGGGGGTAGAATGTAACTTTTGCCCTTTTTGTGTTTTAAATATTTCATTAATAGTCCTTTGACTATTTGACTTTTGTTAGTTTATTCAGATTTTGTATCGTGTTGACGGTAGTGATTTTATGAGATATATGATGATTTAAGGTTTATGGTGATAAATAATCCCTTTTGGAAGGTATTATTGTGTTATGTGTATTCCGGGTGGTTTGACCCGTGAATTTTGAGAAATGCCAAAAAACGAGTCCGACACGTCCGTTAATGTCCAAATTGAGTTTTAGGTTTAAAAGTGAAAAGATGTCCATGTGAATACTCCTATGTCCAATGGAAAAGTATTTTTTTAAGAGTGAAAAAAATGCTTTTTAACTTTGGGTAAATGTTACGGTTGAGTTTTACGAGCTTTTAAGTGATTTCGACACGAAAAGAAAGACCCGAGACCCCATGGGATACCATATCCGGTCAAATGGTCAAGAAGGAGACAAGGAGGCTTATTTTTAGCCTTGTTGTCTAGAGGTGCTTGTACAAATATGCTTCCACTAGATCATTTCCTCATCATTTTTCATTTCAAAAAAAACACACATAAGTGTGTGTGTCCTTGTTCGTCCGCCACCTATATCACACACTCTTATAATTTTTTTGAATTTTGATCAAGAAAACATGAAGACATAAATATTTGGGGTTGATTCTAGTGTTTGGTTATCCATTTAAACAATGTTTAGGTTGTCCGGTTCGTGTCGAAAAAAGTTTATACTTAGAAATTTTCTTAAAAACATGATTTTTGATTTTTAAATAATAAAATATCATTTAATTATTTTATTTATATAATAAATTCACTAAAAGACAAAAAATATATTTTTTCTCGAAACTTCTCTAATGTGTTTTGTATGAGTAAACGTTTCATTTTTAATCGTATTATGATTATTTTGAAATGACGAAGGTTACCAAATGGACTTGTCGAGATATATTTATAATTATTAGTTATAAATATTTATCTATATTACTTATCTATTTACGTTAAATAGTATAAGTATGTACCGTTGAGATATCGGATTAATATGATTATGGAGTATGTCGTCAACCATCACACCACTAAATTGTTTTGGGAAATTGTACAACGCGTCTAAACTCTATGCATCAAACGTGAAGTATGTTTTGGAATTGGATGATTAAATTGGGACATTAACTAGACTAGGTCGTGTGCGGGCGTTATTGCATTTGCTTGTGTGATAGAGATTTGGTTGCTAAAGACCTGCTTGAGGTGAGTTCTCGTAGCCCCACTTTTTACTGTTTTTCCGTTGGGGGAAAATGATACTCAAATGTGTTTTGAAATGTTTTGAATTGATCTGTGTGAAATGTGGTTTTGTTTTTGGGACAAGATATGTGCTTATGACTGCTATGTGAATATTATGTGTTGTATGATTGTTTGGATCGGATGGGTACGCCTACCCAGTATTTGTGATATTATTGGATCGGATGGGTACGCCTACCTAGTATTTGTGTGATTATTGGAGCGGATGGGTACGCCTACCCAGGTTTGTGTGTGGTCCTGCCCTAATTTTTGTGCTCCAGCTGGTAGGCCCTTTAGGTGCGTAAGTGACATATGGTTATTGATTAGCGGTGATGCTAAGGTTGTTTGCATATATTCACTGTCATATAGCACTATTGTCCACTGTTGAAATATTGGCACAGCTTTTGGGTTTAAGGTCAAACCTACGAGCTCACCAACATTATTGTTGACGTTTTTGAGTATCTTTTTCAGGTGAAAGTGAAAGAAGAGTAGTTTGGTGATTGATAGCAGACTTAGAAGTATCCCGTGTGGAATTTCGTTTGAAGTCTTGCTTGGTTGTTGTTTTGATTCTAGTTTTTGGATGTTTTGGAATAAGTTTGGATTATGGTCCCCTGTGAGGGCATATGAATAATTGTAAGAGATTTTGGATTTTAGTTGCGATTTGGGACATCACTTGATTTTGTTCAAGGTTGATGGTCTTCATAGCACTTGGAGTTTATGCAATGTAGTTTTCTCTATTTTGTATCTTGTGTTATGATTGATCATTATGTTGCATTCCTGAGTTTCTGCCATTGTCGGGGTGTGACAAGTGCCCTCATCCGTGAGTGACGACTATCAAGATCAAGTGCTTTTAAACTGAATTCTGAAATTTAGTCGAACTTAATAATGAGTTTTTTCTATTATGTGGTATTGTGGTTTTCCTAGAAAAGTAAAAGGAAGAAGAAGACTTGGGAACTGTGAAGGAGAGGAAATGACCATATGTATTGACCAATGGACTAGGTTCTATTTTTCAATTTATATATTTAAATATACCCACTAGACTTATTTATAGTTGTCTATCTTTTGAAATTTAAATGTCCACCCTTATTTCTCTTTGTAAAACAATTCACGTCCATATACCTTTTTTAACAGATTCAGTATACCTGCTTTAACATTCTTCATGTTTATATTTAATATTTTTGCTTAAAATTTTCAGTTATGGTGTTGATATTATCAACTTAGCTTGTTTATGACATATTTAATTGCGAGTGCAATAAAACCGTTTGAGTAACGTTTGATTTGTCGTATAAACAGTCACACATACAATTTCTACTACCCATTTATTTTTGAGCTAAACCATCAAAAAAACCTACGTTAACTAGGTTTTATTGTATCGATCCGTTACATCTCTTACTAGCGTTAACTGACTTGAGTTTGAGTTATTTGCGCTTACCTAAACCCGACACGACTTGTTTTGAGTTACATAAAAATAGCGAATACTCGTTTTTTTCTTGTTGTTGACCGCCCCCATGGTTACATTTCCTGGCTCTGCTACTGGTGATCGATACTTGACCTTTGGCTGCTCTTTTTTTCTTCAGAAAATCGTCTTTTATGTATATGGTATAGAGAATATGATTTTGCACACTGAAAACTCATTTTTTTAGTCTTCTATTTATAGCCTCTGAAAATTAATGGATACGTCGTATTGAATGAGGCCAATACGGCGTATAGGGGTGTTTTCCTTGGAGTGCGCACTGTGTTTATAATCATTCAGATATATCTTTTCCAATTTGAATTTATTACCAAATCTCTGAATGTCTATCCAGTTGGATACGGCGTATGAAAGAACTAGGATACGTTGTATTGAGAAGTGAGAATGCGCGTTTTCTTGTTAAGTCTAGGCGCTGATACGCCATATCTTCTTTCTTGGATACGCGTATTGAACCTAAATAAGCTATCTTCAAATATCATCGTTTTAGCTCCAAAAAGTGCGCCTTTTAGCATGTCTTCACAAATCACTCTGTAATTACGGCAATTTACAACTTTAAGCAATTAAGTAACGATTCTTGCAATAATTATATAAAAGTGGATAATTTATTCGGGATAAATGATGGTATAAATGTAACGTTATTTGATGTCATCAATAGTGCAATACAATATCGGAGTGCAAACAGTATAAATAGTATTCCATCATCAACATAACTGTAACACCCCCAAAATTAGGTAGCAGCGGAATGGTAACTGTGGGGTGCTACGTCAAAGTACAACAAACAAGATATAAGAAA
>BQNB010116798.1:0-21292 GCA_026074375.1 Tanacetum coccineum
TATACATATACATATATATACATATATATATATATATATACATATATATATATATATATATACGTACATATATATATATATACATATATATATATATACATATATATATATATATATATATACCCTCATAAATTGAGGGGGAGCATTAAAAATGTTCCTACTATGGCTTGTTAATAATTGGACATTTTTCCCTGAAACTATTAATATTTGAATCAATTGATATCTAAAATATTAAGAGATTTGACATTTTTATTAAGGGGAGAAAATGTGATTAAAATATATGGCTAAAGATGTGATTTTAAGAACTCAAGTGCAAGCTTCACCCTTCATGTGCTAAACATTTTCGAATATCGATGCACATGTTGAGTGGGGCATTTCAAATGGTTTTAAGGCTTAGAACAATACCAAAAGACCGGCCATGTCTGTAATTAATTAGAGTTAGATTCAGGATTGTAAGGAGTTGGTTGAGAAAGTTCAAGCTCGTATTCATGATTAGAAGAATAAATCTCTTTCCATTGCGGGTAGGTTGCAACTTGTTAAATCGGCCATTGGTTCTATGCACATCTTTTGGGCCTCAATGTTTATTCTCCTTTCTCGCATTTTATGTGATTTGGAGCAGATTATACGGGGATTCCTTTAGAGCCAAGATATGCGAAAGGGCAAGTCTAAAGTCACTTAGGAAGTTGTATGTCTCCCTAAAGATGAAGGTGGTCTCGGCTTGAGAAGGCTTGATCATTTCAACAAGGCATTAATGGTTTCTCATATTCGGAAACTCTTATCGCTTAAGGAGTCGCTATGGGTTAAGTGGGTGCATGCATACAAGCTAAGGGGAAGAAGTTTTTGGGACATCCCTCTTCGTGGTAACATGTCATGGGGATAGAGAAAGGTATTACAAATCAGACCGCTTATTAAGGAATTTGTTTGGCATAATATTAAAGATGGAGCTCTCACATCATTATGGTATGATCGTTGGTGTTCTAGTAGTCTGTTGGCTAACTCTATCTCGACACGTGACATGTTTAGAGCTGGGCTAAATCCTCTCTCTAAATTTAGGAACATTTTTCTAAATAATGTATGGACCTGGCCTCAGGAACTTATTGATAAGTATCTTTTTCTTAGTTCAATTGTCATGCCAAACCATGTTGATAGACCTGATTTGTTGGAATGGCGTGATGAGGATGGGAATGTTAAGTCATTTTCTGCGAGTATGGTTTGGAGGTCTATTCGGCCTAGAAGTAATAAAGTTACTTGGGTTGACGTCGTGTGATTTTCTTCGTGTATCCCACGCCACACATTTATTCTATGGTTGATCGTTAAACAAAGATTGAAAACTCAAGATAAACTTAACAGTTGGGATGTTTCGAGGCCTCTTATTACTTCGTGTCCGTTATGTGAATTGCAACCTGATTCACATGAACATCTATTCTTTAAGTGCTCTTTTTCACAACAAGTTTGGAATCACATAAAGACGTATGCAGGGATGGATTCTTTGGTTCTTGTTTTCTCCCATATTCTGGCTTCTCTTATTCCGATTGCTAAAAGAAGGCCTGCTAAGAGTGTTATTGCTAAGTTGGTTGTGGCGGCTTGTGCCTACTTTATTTGGCAAGAGAGGAATTGGCGTCTTTTTAAGAAGAACAAACGGTAGATGAAGCAAATTATTGATTGCATTATGACCTCTATCCGTCTTAAACTCCTCTCGTGCAGATTTAAAAAGTCTAACGATGGTGTGCTGTTCTCTAGGCTTTGGAAGTTGCCTGATATGGTGTTTATCTAATGTTGATGGCTGTTATGACTTGTTTATGTGTTATTAGGTGGTTGTAATTGCTAGCTAGTATTCATATGGCATGTCATATTATTTAGAGGTTTTTCAAGCTTAAGCTTGAGGTTAATGTGGTAATCAACCACATTCCATTGTACTTATTGGCTTTTTTAGGCTTTTAATATATTTTACCAGGGTAAGTCCCCTTTACCCAAAAATAATTAATTGGAGTTATAAGGTGGTTAAGATTAGGTATTCATTCCCATGATCTAGCCAGAACCAGAGGGATATACCTAGGGACATTCCATTAGTTAGAATAGAAGTCCTTAGGTATGATGAAAAAAGGAGTAAAGTGAGAAAAGGGAAAAAATACGGACTAAGACAGAGCTGACACTGGAACAAACCTAACAAGGTGTAAGTGATGAAGTCTTGGTAAGCATTTAAAGGGGTTGAAGAATTAAAAAGAAAAGTTAAGATAAAGGGTGAAAAGAAAGAAGCCCTCCTTACACTTAGGCATAAACTAGGTCAATACATATGCTATCAAAAACATTAAGCTGTTGTCTGGTATTGAAGATAGTCATCATGGACCCAGTGATGCAGTGCACAACCCATCCTAGCCACTCAAGGTCTCTCAAAAGACTCTTGTTTCATTTCTCATAGAGATTAAACACATTTCTATCGACTTTCTGACTTCGAGCTAGTTGGAATTGAAAAGGTGGCAGTCTGCTCCAACCTCCGATTACTAAAACCAAAGTGCACTATCGAGTCTACATCCATAAAAGAGATCATCCATAAATCTCATTTAGATACTTATCCAAAATATGCTTGCTAATTCACACAATGTGAAAACAAGAAATATATCAAGAGTCCTACGCATTATCCTTGTGATATTTCTAGAACATCAGAGTGATACTAAAGTACTCACAATGATGATGGAAATCCTTTGAAGATCCCAGACTTAATAGATCTTTCTAGCCTGTTATGGGTGGTAGCTAATCTGGATAGATCCAAACTAACTACAAGAGAAATAATGACTATGAACAATATAAGTTATGCAGAAACTAACTTATACTGCTAAGAAGAACAATGAATAAAATAGAATTTTGATTACTATTAATCTGCTAGGTTACAGATTACTAACTATGAATATTTGTGAAACTTGTATTTTTCTTATATCTCTAACTAATGTCGTAAGGTTCCTTTTATACACCAAGGAAACCCTAATAGGCTTACAAAACGCGTTAAATGATCATGCATATTTATTCCTAATATATCCCATGCATATCACTTAAGCAGTTCTATCTATATATGCTAGCAGTACTAACTTACTACTAACAGTACTAACTCTAACTGGCAGTACTAACAATGTACTGGCAGTACTAACTAATTATAACTAACAGTACTAACTACTTAGTCTATTTTCTTGAATCTTTAGCATTCTTCACCAGCAGCACTAAGTAGAACTAGCAGTAGTAACTTGTATAAGTAGCAGCACTAAGTTATAGAAACTTTTGAAACCTAACAATCCTCCCCTAAACATGATGTTCACTTGTTAATCTTCATGTTTCTTTAGTTTGAGCTTCTTGAAAACTAAGAGGATGTATCCAAACACACTGCTACTCTTTAATCTGCTATTTGATGAACTTGAACTCTTTTGTTACTCTGTAAACTTGAAATTCTTTAGCATCTAGTCTTTGTCATCATCATAACATTTCAGCAACTCGGCAACACAGCAATACCAACTAAGTAGGCCATGTAGTTTTTGGCAAACTATGAGCCATAAACGGATTTGATATTTCTTTACCAGTAGCCGTTTGCTCTGGAATAGTCAATGCTTCATTGCAATAACAAGGTGCATTGATAACCATATAGTTTTGAGTAAACTATCAACTATCAACGGATTTGAGATGTCTTTACCAAGAGCCGTTTGCTTTGGACTAGCCAACTCTTTACTGTAAAGCATGGTGAGTTGAGAACCATATAGTTTTTGGCAAACTATCAGCCATTAACGGATTTGAGAAGTCTTTACCAGAAGCCGTTTGCTCTGGACTAGCCAGTTCTTGATGTTTGTTAGACATGGTGAACTGATGACCATTTGTTGTGTGGTGATAAAACCAACACTTAAAGATCCTTCTCACCTCCATCATGGCTTCCATACTCATCAATCTACTTTTGAATGAATCTAAGCAGAGTATAAGCATCTTCACTTGCAGTCCCAGCTACTAACCTCAAAGAAAGCATTCTCTCAAGTGTTTCTTTTATGAGTGGATACTTCCTCTCTGCAAGCATATTAATCTCAGTACCATCTTCCAGTATCAAGGTATGAACACCACAATTTTCATATAAATCCCAGCTCTTAAGATTCCATCTTTCCTGATTCTGCTAGAGTTCATCTTCTGCATTTGCATCAAACATTATACTTAAATCTCCCCAAAGAACTAGATCAACACCGTCTAGAGTAGTTGTTTCAAATATCTTCATCACCAGATTATATAACTCCTCAAGATCTAGCCTATCAAACCTTGTCACCATTTCAGAAAAGGTTTTAATCCACCTAGAACTTCCATCAGATCTAAAGATTCTGTAGTAGATGCACTATGCTCCATGTTTGTCAAAATCATAGAATTTTGATTCCTAGTTAATGATTGGAAATCTCTTCTCTAGGACTTCATAATCTATTATTCCTTCTTCATCTGGAACTATCTTTAGAAAATCCTTTAGTTGCTCTTCCTCTTCAAGATTAGCATCAGTCTTTTATCTTTGACTTCTTTGTTGCTTTCATCTTAAGTCTTCTGCCTGGTCTTTTCCTGATACTCTCTTCATGTCCTTCTTGCTTAACTTCAACCTTTGTACTGTTAGGTTCTTCAAGAACCTTTTGCTTATGTACACCAGCTGCTTCTTTAGAATCTTTTACTGCATCATCTGAATCCGTAGGCTTGAAATCATCAATTACCCTTTTCTGTCTTTCATACAAACCTTGAATTTCTGCAAATGTCTTTGCCTTCAGCTGAGAGTGTTTATAACCACCCATATTCTTCAGATACATCATCATCAAATTCCTTAGTTTAGATTTAGTTGATGGTCTACTACTAATCTCAGCAGATCTTTATGCAGCTCTGAAGTTTCTTTGAGCATCAATTGTTTTAACCAAGAACTTTTCTCTCTCTTCAATTGTATACTCCTCTCTTTCTTCCTATTGAAGCTTGGCTGCAAACAATGCACCAGCATCAATCCCTGCTTGAACTTCATCATACAACTCAGCTATAACAGCCTTAGATGCTTCTTCTTCCCTCTGTCTTTCCCTTTCTACCTCTGCTTGCAAGTCTACATCTAATTGTCTGGCGATTTCTACATCTCTTGCAATCTGAGCAGCATCAAAATCACTTCTAGTCATCTTCTTTGCAGGCTCAGGTTCTTTTAAGACACTTTTGCCTTTGTCTTTAGGGTCAATTGTTGGAAGTAGCTTCAGGGTTAAGATTGATCTTGCATGTCTTAAAGAATCTTTAATATCTTTAATTGACACTCCTTTTTCCTTAGCTTTTTCTTCTTTCATCTTAATCAAAGTTTAAGCCATGGTAATATCTTCATCATCAAATATAGTTGTTGTTGTAGGAGGAGTTCTAGGCTCAACAACACTATCTTCTTGCCTAGCAGCATCAACATTTGGCCTAACAGTACTAAGTTCTGGCCTAGTAGTACTAACTGTTTTGGGTACATCAGTACTAATTAGTTCTTCAGTACTTCCTCCTTTATCACCACTGCCCGTGTTAAGCTCATCAGTTTTACTACTTTGCTTCCCTTCTTTTACAACATCCTCTGTTTCCATGTAATCCCTACCACCAGCATCAAGATCATTAAAGGCATCCAAAGTTAGTTTAGGTTTGGCATTTTTCCTCCCCTGTTTGGATACATACTCCTTCCTTCCTAACCTTTTCTTCATTAATAACCTTTTTACACTCTTTAACCATGCCCTATGGTGTGAGATGCTTGGCTTGCACTTCCTTTTCAACTTCTTGATTTGATCCTTTAATTTAAGGATCTCTATAGCCTGAGCATCCTTGGAAGTTTCCAAAGTAAGAACCCTGTTGGACAAGTTAGTGCAAAGAACAAATAACTCTTTTAGGTTCAAGCCACCCTTAGACTTTTCAGATGTGTGATTACCTAAAAGAGGACTATCATGGGATGACTAAACCTGATCCCCTTCACTCCCATTAGTGCCCTCTAAAGAGTCCCTAGAGTCTTAGGTAGTGTCATAACTAGGTGATGAGGTAGTCACAGGGGGTTGGTCTCTTGTACTAGGGTAAGTAGGAGAGGGTGTTAGTTGGGGTTCAGTGTGTTGGTCTGAACCTTCACCCTCAGGTGCTTGGTGTGGCACCAACATACAATCAAAAAGTGGAGTGACTTTTCCTAAAAACTTTACACCTTCCCTGGACTTGTTTGAGAAAACCTTTTGAGTGTGAGCTGGTGTAACATAAACATTATTAAATGGTTCACCAATCTCAATTTGATTATTCAAGAACACCATTAAAAATCTTGGATACATAAGAAATTTCTTTTTAGAAGTATCCAAGTTCCTCAACATACCATCAAAAATAAGTTTAGAAAAGTTAAACTTTTGATTTGTTACCAAACATATAACAGTTGAAGCAATATTCGTGGAAAACTCATTCCAGCTTGTAGATTTTAAACTTTGGCAATGAAGGATGGTATGTATCAGATACTTCCATTGAGGAGAAAAGATGGCTTTTTGAAAAGTTAGTTTGTTAAGTTCACCCTCATACCCCATCAATGCAAGGTTTTGAAAAATAGCTTCATTTGTTAGGCAAGCAGTACCATCAGCATCATTAAGGAGAAGAGAACTTCTGATTGATGCTTCTATTACTACTACTGCCTTACTATCAACAGTAGCATGAATTTGCTTCTCATCATTGACTGTTTGGGAACTAGCAATGTTCCAAAACTGTTCAATATAAGAAATATAGTTAGTAAGACTTACAGTGAGAGCATGATGTATCAAACTTGATGTAAGGAAGTCCACTATCTCATGAAATTCTGAATTTCCTCCTGTTTTCTTTAAACACACGACCATATTGTGTTGATCGATGAATTCCAAATCAGCCATAGATGTGTGGAAAAGGTTGAGTAGGGTGTAGGATATGCTCAATTATGAGAATTTGAGAGTTTGGAAGAGTTAATTGAGATTTTATGAAGATGTGCTTTAGGGTTTGAGATGACCGACTGAATAAACTTGAGTCTTTATCTTAAAGAAAGAGTATTATAGAAGAAAAGATTAAAAAATTTCAAGTCATAGACCCCTATAAGCAAGTTGTTGGCAGAAATATCTCAACGGATATAATTAATTAATGAAAATCTGTTATGCTCACCAATAGTAGTAACGGTAACAAGAAGCACAAACTTTTATGCCTGGCAGCACCAACTCTGCCTGACAGTACTAACTTGTTAGTTTCCATGTAGTACCCTCAAATCCAATCCAAACTGCATCTTTGACCCAATCCAATCATCAACACCATAGTTAAATGCTTTTGAGCAACACTAACCAAGCCGGGCAGTACTAAGTGTTGGCCTGGCAGTATTAACCAAACTGGCATCACTAACTAACTCAGCACCATATCTAGCCCTCAATCTTCATTCCAATGAATAGAATGATTCCCAAATCATCATCTCATCTAAAATCCATCTGCTAACTAAAATATTTCACAAACTATACAACAAAGTAACCTGCTGACTTGCCTCCCTTAAACTAGTGCAGCTAATGATTGATAATTCTAATGTTAACCACCAAAAAATTAAATCTTGTGACATCAAATCCTTTGGTGAGAAGGTCTGCAACATTAGCATCAGTGTGAATCTTGATAAAATCTATCAATCTTTTCTCATAGCAATCCCTTATGAAGTGATGTTGAATCTCAATGTGCTTGGTCCTCGAGTGATAGACAGGATTCTTGACTATACATATGGTACTCTCACTGTCAATATAGATTTTGGTGTTCATGAAATTAAAGCCATAATCCATCATCTGATTTTGTATCTATAGTACTTTCCCACAACAGTTAGCAGCTGCAACATATTCTGCCTTAGTAGTATAATTTGCCACAATCGTCTGCTTCTAGCATTTCCAAGATATTAGTCTTCTACCAAAAAATTGACAACCACCTATTGTTAATTTCCTATCAAGGATGGCGCTTCTATAATCACTGTCTGAGAAAGCTTCTAGTTCAAAAGGAGAATCCCTAGGATACCATAACCCTAGTTTAGGTTGATGTTTGAGGTACCTAAAAATCCTTTTTACTGCATTTAAGTGTGAAGCTTTTGGGGTGACTTGAAACCTAGCACAGGCACAGACAGCAAACATGATGTCTAGCCTTAATGCAGTCAAATACATTAGGGAACCAATCATAGACCTGTAGACATGCACATCTACATCTACACCATCTTCATCTTTGACCAGGGGCTTATTTGATGCAATAGGAGTAGTAGATGTTTTGATGGAACAAAAATCAAACATCTTAAGGATGTCAGCTACATACTTGTCTTGACTAATAAAGATTCCATCAGGTTGTTGTTTCACTTGCAATCCCAAAAATAATGTGAGCTCAACCATGGAGCTCATCTAGAATCTTTTGTGCATACAATCTTCAAACTCAGTACACATAGACTGCGTTGTAGAGCCAAAAATGATGTCATCCACATACACTTGGACTAACATAATGTCACTCGTGTTCTTCTTGATAAACAATGTTTTGTCTATTGTACCTCTCCTAAAACCATTTTCCAGCAGGAAAGAATAAAGTGTTTCATACCAAGCTCTAGGAGCTTGATGTAGACCATAAAGAGCTTTGATCACCTTATAAACTTTGTTTGGATGAGCAGGGTCGACAAAGCCAGGAGGTTGATGAACATATACCTCCTCTTCAATAGTTCCATAAAGAAATGCACTCTTAACATCCATTTGGTAGACAGGAAATCCCATGAATGATGCAAAAGCTAAAAACAACCTGATTGCCTCAATCCTGGCAACAGGTGCAAAAACTTCATCATAGTTTATACCTTCCTCATATCTAAACCCTTGTGCTACAAGCCTTGCTTTATTTTTCACAACAATACTCCTTTCATCCCTCTTATTCTTGAAGACCCACTTTGTGCTAATTGCCTTTTTCCCAAATGGCAAATCAACAAGTATCTAAACCTTCTATAATTTTAACTGGAGCAATTCTTCTTGCATTGCTTCAACCCAACTTTTATCCTCTAAGGCTTGTGATATCATCTTAGGTTCTTCTTGGGAGAGAAAACATGCTAACAGACAGTTCTGATGGTCTTTATTCTTTTATGATTTGTTCGATCTGATTAATCGATGTAGCTTACCAAAGCTTGTTGTACTAAAGAAGCCTTTTGTATCTTTCCTCTTGTTTGAACTGTGATTTATGATTTTAGAATTTAACTTTAGGGTGATCCTTATGTACTCTGAGTGTGGAATAGGACTGACACAATGGTGTTATCCATATTGTTGAATCAGCCTATGCATCCCATTCTTCATCATCATATGCTCCACTGAATATGCTTCATTTGGAAATTACATTAGAACTATCTTCTAAGTCAGGACATATTAGGTTCAATGGGTAAATTAGCATTGAGGAGAGTAATGCTTCAATATGTATTTGTCCTCAAGATATACAAAATGATGATCCACCAATATTTACACCAGTAAGGTGTACTAGTAGCACTAGCTTATGGAAGTGTTAGGCAGTACTAACCAATGGTGAATTGGAAGAACTAACAGATGTGATAGGAACTGATGCAGTGTGTGTGTATATGGTGATCATAGATTTAGTGTGTAATGTACTGCAGTGTGTAAACGTATAGTAGTGTACTTCTATTGTGCTCTGCCACTTGTCTCGTCTATTCTCATAGCGCTAGTCCATTTCGCGTCAGCATCTCTGTCTGCTCAAAGAAGCCGCAAGTATAGCACTTCAAAAGTCTGAAGTAGTGAGAGACTAACTCAACTATAGTACGCATTAGCTCACCTCATTTCCTCTCGGCTTGTTAAGCACGCCAGCCTGTCAAACGGCCATCGCTCCTGTCGCACTTCATTTTTATGCACTCACCATCCTGCATGTAATCCCTGGCACAGACACTCGCGGTCTTGGATGAATTTCAGATCGGTCTTTTCTTGTTGCCGCTTGAACTAACATTCTTCTATAAAATCACTTGGACTATGAGGGTGTAGTGGAGCGCAGTACTGTATGTATTCTTGAGTAGGTTTTTATCTTTTTTTGATTGATCATATGACAACATTAATGTTCTTGTGAATACCTCCCCATTAAACTTGATTTTCTACAACTAACAGGGAATTATATAATTCATTGTATTTGTTAAAAATATTCAAGATCATAACATCCAATCAGGACCACTTAACTGCAAAATTAGGGTTGATCTTTAGGAAAATCATTGTGCATTTTCTCTTCTAATCTTTTGGTTCTTTTGTTGTATACTCTAAAGCCTTACTAGTAGTAGGTATCCAAGCAATTATCCATTCATTATGATTTCCTGATTTCCCATCAAATTTGCCCAAGGGATCTAAGGTGTTCAAAATGGTCAAGGGGCACCCAAACGGTCTCATAAAACTAATACTAGGTGGTTTACCTATTAATAGTTCATAAGGTGTCTTATTTTGAGGTTTGGTCACTAATACCCTATTCAGTACATAGCAAGCAGTGTTTACTACCTCTGCCCAAAATGAGATAGGTAAAAGTGAGTCTACTAGCATAGTTCAAGTAGCCTTAATTAGGGTCTCATTTTTTCTTTCTGCAACACCATTTTGCTGTGGAGTTCAAGCCACACTAAACTCTCTTTTTATCCCTTTCTTATCACATATATTATTCATAGCATGGTTCTTAAATTATGTCTCATGATCACTTCTAATGATTTTAACTTTATGGTTCAATTGGTTTTCTAAGCCTATGATAAATTTATAAAGGATCTCATTTGTTTCATCCTTAGTAGCTAAGAAAAATACCCAACTAAATCTGCTGAAATCATCAGTCACAACCAAACAGTACTTTTTCTTATTAATACTTTCTACTGAGACAGGTCCAAATAAGTCCATATGAAGTAATTCTAAGGGCTTTCTGATGGTTCTTTCTAACTTGGCCTTACAGGAGGCCTTATGTTGCTTACCCTTCTTGCAGGCAACACAAGTGTGGTCATTCACAAAAACTTTGGAAGGTAGGCCTCTAACTAGGTGTCCCTTAACAAGTTTGTTTATATTTTTGAAATTCACATGACCTAATCTCCTGTGCCACAATTTAGACTCATCTGTTGTTGCATTTTCATATAAACAAGTTATACCTCCAGAAGGAACAATGCTCTTTAAATCCAAACTGTACACTCCATTCTGTCTAGGAGCTCTAAGTACAACTTGACTTTCATCAAGAAGCTTAAAGCTAGGAGACAGGATAAGGCATTCAGTGTCAGTAAAGAGGACATTGTTTTTCTTGTCACATATTTGTGAGACAGAGAAAAGGTTAAACTTAAGTTCATCTACAAAATAGACATCATCAAAGTCTAAATTAGCAGTTCTGATTTTACCTTTACCCGTTATTTTACCCTTACCCGTTATTTTACCTCCTTTGGGATCACTTCCAAAAGCCACAACGCCTCCATTGTAATCTTTATAGTCTGAAAGATAAGTTTTGTTGCGAGTCATATGGCTAGAGCAACCACTATCCACCACTGCATGATCTTGTAGAATGATTTCTGGATTGCCCTGCACAATAAGTAAGAGAAATTAGTATCTCTTAGGGACCCAAGTCATCACAGACTTGGATATCCCTTTTGGGTCAACTTACTCAAACTTTTTGAGTATGAAAGAGCCTTTTTCTTTGGACTCATGATCTATGTAATTTCCCTTGGGCCTCCAAACCCACCTTGACTTTTTAAGAGCATTATCCATCTTACCCTTACCAGTATTAACTACTGCTCTTGTCCTAGCAGTAGTCATATTTTTAACCTCAAAATTTTTAACATCTTGTTTTAAGTCTTTGGGTCTAGTAACTGGTCTTGTGTAATAAGACCTCTTGATTGGTGAATATGAGGCTCTTAGTCTTACATTGTCCATTCTTGGGTAAATTGGTCTAATAGCACTACCAGTTTGTGCTATTTTTGGGGAAAATTGCCTAGCAGTACTAACAGGCCTAGCAGTACTAACAGTATGTACTGCTCTTTTCCCATTTGGCCTAACAGGATTAACCAAACTTGTCCTGGTTAGTACTCCTGATGGGATAAAAGTCCTTCTTGCTTGAGGGTATTTCAAATTATTTGAAAATTTTTGTTTATTAACCCTTTTAGCATAATCCCATACTGGTTTGATCACCCTTTGACCAGTATTGACCACAATTTTTAGCTTAGGTTCTAGACTCTTTATGTCATAAAAATCATAATCTTTGATCAAATGGTCAGTACTTTTACAGACAAAGCAAGCTTTTATTTTCTTAAATCCAATCTCTTCTTTCTGAGAAATTTGACCAATTTTATCAACTCGATTTCTAACTGTTTGAGTCTCATTAGTCTTAACAGGATTAACTATTTTTACAGCAGACACATCATCCTCATCATCTGAGTTCCAATCCTCAATGATCACTTTGTCTCTGTTAATCTTTGGTTTAGGCATAACTGATTCATAGACTTACTTAGGTTTTTTAATGTTTACTTAATTTGTTTTACCTATAGTCTCACTAGTTTTAGATTTACTAGTATCAGTATTAAGCTTAGTTGTTTTTGACTCAATGATTTTCTTTCTAATGGCATATCCATCTAAACCTGCAAATGATATGTCAACTCTTGGGGTTAGGAAGTTCCCTATTATAGGTAGGGGAACATCATGATACCCATCTGATTTATAGAACCTATCATTTACTGGTGTGATCTCTTCATCACTTGATCTGACCTCAAAAACACTCATATTAATCTTACTATCATTTTCAGATTTGTTACTCATTTCATCCAATTGTGTGTCATATCCTAAACCATTTTTATCTTTAGCACTCATTTAATTGTTGAGTATTTTATTAAGACCCTTGGATGATTCTTCCTATTTTTCTATCTTAACTTTTAACTCATCTCTTTCCTTAACAACTTTTTCTAGTTCCATTTTAAGGTTGTCGATTTTTACTTCTCTGCACTTTAGCTCATAGTTTTGAAACTCATATTTTTCACCCCAAGCCAGTTCATTCTTTTCATGTCCAAGAATTATAGATTCTAGAGATTCTAAGGCTAACTCATAACCCTGAATTTCTAGTCTGGCTCTGCTATGTTTTTCTCTTTTACTATCAAAGTTCTTTTGAAGAGTTTTAAAAGATTCAAGACATTATTTAGAACAGTTTTGTACCTCATTGTCAGAAGAACTTAATGAGCTTGAGGAGGAAATGGCCATTAAAGCATAATTAACTGGTTCATCAAAATCATTGCTCCAGTCATAGCCTCCTAGACAATATTGAGCCACCAGTGCTTGTGATGATGGTTCATTTGTTGTTACATTCCTCCTGCCATTAATACCATAAGATCTTTTCCCTTGGTTCCTTCCTGATTTGCATTCCTTAGCAAAGTGCCCTTTCCTGTGATAGTTGTAGCACTCAACTTTTGACTTATCAAAGGTAACAGGTTGTTTTCCTTTGAAATCCAAGTTCATTCCTATCTTCTGAATGAATCTCTGCACCCTAACAGTCAACATGGCTACTTGCCATCTAATATCTAATTCTTCCAAGTCATCTTGATCAATCTATTGCAAATCCTCATTATCAAGTGGAGGACTCATTGTCTGTTGTGCAAAGAAAGAGCATACTACTTCATCGGTACTTGGAGTAGATGAAACCTGACTTGATGAACTAGTTCCTCCAGCAGTATTAACTCTAAAATTTCCACTAGCAGGATTAACTTCATTAGTGCTGCTTGTATTCTCAGAGGAAAGAAAAGCCAAGTTCTGAGAATTAGATGTGGAACTTAAAGACCTTTTCATCTCATCTTCATAGACCCTAATGTTGTTGTAGATATCATCAATATCAGCCTGGTTTATGTCTGGCTTATTTCTCATGATTAAAGCAATTTGACTCCATGAAGGAGGAAGACTTCTTAGAAACTTTTGGTTGATATCTTCCTTTGATACCGGAGCAGCATGAACCTCCAATTGACTTATGAGTTTTTAGAATCTATCATAAGCCTTATCTAGACTTTCATTTGGTGCAGTGGTAAAGTTTTCAAACTAATGTTTTAAAATATTCCTCTGCATCTTTTTGGATTCATCATTTCCTCCAAACCTTGATTTGATTGCAGCCTAGAGAGATTTAGCATCTAGATGATTATGAAACTTAAGGAGATATTCATCAAGTACTGCTAACAGCAAGGTGCTCTTAACTCTTTCTTGATTCCTTTTGGCGGTCAGTTGTTTGGCAGTCTTAGGAGCAGGAGGACCAAGTTGTTCTCCTGCTGGTGCAGCCTCTTCTTGGAGATCTCCATCGACAATTATATCCCATAGGTTATGATCTATGTGATAGATATATTGTCGCATTCTCATGCTCTAAATATCATATTCTACCTTCTTAATGATAAGGATTTTTATTGCTATTATAGTTGGTGGAGGAGTGTCTTGTTCTGCCATCTTACTGGTTTGACTGTAAATCTGCTTCAAATAATAGAGTTCTTCTTATTCATAGTTTACACACAAGCTCTGATACCACTTATTGGATCCCTTACTGAATAGATCTTGAAGCTTTAGCTTGCAAAGGGTTTGTTACTTTAGATAAATCCAAAGCAACAATAATGAAACACTGATTGAACACTATTGATTATGCGGAAACTAATCAACAATGCTAAGAAGAACAGTATTAAGAAAAACACAAAAGATCTTTTATCAAACTCAACCTTTGTATTATAACTTAAATCTTACTAGGTTATAAGCTATGATTGCTAATTGATCTCTATTGACCTATATCTTCTAACTATGCCTAGGGTTCCTTTTATACACCAAGGAAACCCTATTGGGCTTACAAAACGTGTGAAGAGATAATGCATATCTAATCCTATAATAACTCATGCATATCTCCTAACAGTATTAACTAGCAGTACTAACTTACTACTAACAACACTAACTATACTGGCAGTACTAACAATGTACTGGCAGTACTAACTATTTATAACTAACAGTACTAACTGCTTAGCATTCTTCATTAGTAGCACTAAGTAGAACTGGCAGTAGTAACTTGTACAAGTAGAAACACTAAGTTGTAGGAACTTCTGGAACCCAACACCGTTGGTGTACCCATACATGGGGTAACCAAACGTACTATATTTGAGAACAAAGGATAACTTTGACAAGTTACCTTTCCTTAAGGACAGTTGTTCCTTCAAGTAGTTAAATTGACTTCGGATGTTAATGTTTGGTTGCATCAGCTTAGGGCAATAATACTGTTTTTCATGATAATTGTATTCATTGTAATTATTACTACTTATGGTGACTTGTATTCAAACATTTCATTATAAACACTATGAATTTCACTCAACCATTATGTTGACCATTTTAGCATGTTTACCTTAGGTAATTGAGCAATCTATGGCATGGAGTGGCATTGGACATGAGGACGTCTAAACCTGTTATCATTCAACTTTATGTTTTGAAATGTATTTTGGGACCTCTTTTGTAAAAACTCTGATGAATAATGAATGATATCTTATCTTTCAAAAACATCTCTTTTGAGTCGTTTTCTATTATTGTGACTATGATTCATGAAGTAATACCCTAGATTAGCTTTCGCTGCTATATGTCAAATATAGGGGTGTTACAGATTGGTATCAAGAGCCATGGTTATAGAGAACAAGGTTAAAACCTTAACTATAACTACGTTTTCTATCTAAGAAAGTCCTCCGTACCACTGCATTTATCGAATAGTATGTAAAGATACATAATTATTATATAAATAACTTATGTTATTTTCCACTGGGTTGTTACAGAATTTTGTCTTCTCCTGACTATATCTACCCTATTATCGTCCCATCTGATTCCAATGTTGAGGATGCTTTTTCCTCTACACACTCTCCTGACTATATACCGGCTTCACCAGACTATTCCCCAGCCTCACCGGGAAACACTCCTTCTGACTCTTCAGATGATTTAACTAAGGATCTTTTGGCCTCTTTATCCATCTCACCTTTCCACGATGATCCATATATGAAGGTTATGCAAGCATATAATGCTACTAGTAATGAATCACCTATTACACCACCACAAGCTCCTGTTGCTCCACCAACTGTTTTATCTCCATCTCTAGTGTTACCACTATCACCAATGTTTGATCCCCAAGATTTCTTTATTCCTGAAGAGATTTTACCACCTCAGAAACGAGCCCGTTTCCTATCACCCTCCTCTACTAATTTTTCTACCCCACCTCAGGTATTTGAGATTGGAGAGAGTTCTCATAAGACGCATCTGGAAGATCAAGAGGAATAGATCGAGACTATTTTGAATCACTTAGATGAGCTCCCTCTTGAGCGCATTAAGCACATGAAAGATAAGATAGAAGGTCTTGGTAATGGTCGAGTAATCATACAATGAGATTTTGACCAACTAGAAACCAAACTTCATGAAGCCCGTTCTTAGATTTCTGAATTTTAGAGAGAGCAAATAAGGCATGATGACGAGATTGTTCTTGCTCGCGTCAGGACTTCTACTCTAGAGATACTCATCAAGGATATTCAGGTTCGCCATCGATCAGATATGAAGAGCCTTCTGGACAAGATCCATAAGCTCAAGAACCATAAGGGAGGACCACCACCACCAAACTACTAGACTAGATCCTTATCATTTACAGCTTTTGTTAGAATCCAACCACTGGATATATGCTATAAATAATGACACTTGTTAAATTTTGACTATGTAAAATATGTAGACAAGATGTTTATGACTTAATATAGTGGTGATTCCATTATACCTCGCTATTTTATGATACCGATTTATGTTTATCGTGGTTGTCTAAGTGGTCGTGGTATCATAACACAACCACTGAGAAGTAAACCAGTCCCCGAGAAAACTAATGAAAAGAAATCAACGATGCCAAGACTCCCCCTTGATGTAAGCTCCCCCTCGTTTGGGGCACCAAGGGATCGATCTTATGGGATTATTGCTACAAAACAAAGTGAGAAGTACAAGTGCAAGAATATATTCCCAACTAGTAGCAATATAGTAATTCATGCAAGTAAAACCATAAAGTTGTTTCAGTATCATTTAAGAAACTCGTACAAGATATACATACTACATGTAAGGAAAATAGACTAAAGTATACAAAGAAACATTATTACATAAAATTACACCACAAATCATAAACTTACTACTAAGGTAGATAAAGTTTATAGACATAATTCCTAGAGGATCCGTGTTTCTAGGAAATAACTTTGAGCAAAAGGTTAGGGCGACATATTGTGAGGTGACATGACCATGTTTATAAGGGTGTCGTTGGAGAGTGTGTAAGCAACGGTGAAAGTGAGAAAGATTATCTAATGTTGTGAGGCAAGCATTAAGTTCATCTACATCCCTAAGAGAATAGATAAGATTGCCTGTTGTAAACAAAACAAAAGACAAGTTGACTTATGATAGTCATGATAGTGAAGTAAATGAGGTGTTGACTTTGGAGTGGAAGTGGATGTGAGGGTCTTGGAGGTGCATCCATGATATTTTTAAGAAAAGGATTAGATGGTTGAGGAGAGGGTGTGTCATTAGAAGTAGGAGGTGAGGATTGAGGTTTTGATTTAAATAAGGAAGAGGTAGTTCCAAAGGTAGATGATGTATCTTTGGTGGATAGAGTTTTTGATGGTGCATTCGGTGAAGAATAAGAAGATGATGTTGTTATGGGAGAGGGTGTGGTGGTGACATTTTCATCACTAGAGATGTTAACAAAGAGTTGTCTAGGTGGGATGATGGTTAGTGTTATTTTCTTTAAAGGGTTAGAGGAGGAGGCTTTAGTGGAAGCCATGAAAGTAAGATATAAAGAAGATGAAGATGACATTAAGAGTGGTGAGGATGGGTATTTAATTTAGAAGAATTAGATTAAAAAGGTTAAGCATGAGGATTAGAAAGGAGATTCCAAAAATGGTTTAGCAAAATGCAGAAAGTGTAGTTGTGTCTATAAGAGAGGATAGTCAACTGCATAGAAAATCAAAAAACAGAGTAAAAATTCCATGACTCATCGCTGGCGGTCCCTGATATTGTGTTGGGACTAGATATATTTGGGGGCAGACCCTTATGTATAGGGGCCGTTTTTCTGGAGAAACAAAAATTTATAGTTTTCTAATTTTTGTAAATCCTTTACAAAAAACAGTTTCCCATATTTTCCATTTTGCAGTCATATCCTTTTTCATCTGAATAATCTAATTTTCCTATTAATCAACTTCACAAGCTAGATAATCCTAAAATTCTGTTAAAGAAGCAACATTGGCATATTGACTAGAGCTAATCATGCATAATATCAATATAAGTAACCAATTGTGTGTAAAAGTGCTTGAAGCAAGGTTTAGGAGGATAAATTGAATGATACATCCAAGGCAAAGTTATGTCCTGCCTGATACGTACTAATAGCTATCTACAGTGGCTTACGTTTAAGTACCTAAGCAAAGATAGTATAATTTCTAAGTACTCAAAATGGGATATAAAGTAGTAAATATAATTGTATTGTCTTATAGCAATTATCCAAATTGCTCACTTCTTCTTCATGTTTCTCTACAAATTCTTGAAGCCCTTCCCGATTGACCTTAATCCACCACGCTGCTCGTCTCTTAATTGAACTTTGATGGTTTAGAAATTCATTTTGGCGGGTGTAGAATTGTTCCATGTCGGGTTCAACATTTGGTGGGTTTTCAAAGACTCAAGGAACCTCGTTTGTTAATGAGTTAACAAAACGAGTGGGGGAAGGAGTGCTTGCACGCGAGATCCCTTCGTCATTTCCATCATCATCATCATCGTCGAGATGAGAAGGGGATGATTGATCGAAGGCGAAAGAAGAGGAAGTAGAATGACGACCTCTTTTCGTGACATAATCCTTTTGAGTCGTTTGCTCTTGTTGAGTGATTAAATTCCAAATATATAAATAAATATAAGAGGATAATCAATAATAGTAGTATAGTATTACCGGAAGTATCGGTCTCTCACTTCGTTACCCACAAAGTTCAAAACCGGACCCGGGTCGTTCTTCCCGACGAGGCGTGAATGGAAAATCGAGTTAGGGCTTGGGATTGTGCTTGAATGATCAAAGATTATATTTGGTTTTCTAAATCCTACTGGAAATTACAAAAATTTAAACTAAGGAATACTTAAAACTACGGGCAAAACATAAAAAGGCACGGGAATTTAAACTTAAAACTACGGGAAAGCATAAAAAGGCAATTAAATAACTTAAAAATCTACGGGAAGCATAAATAAGGCATAAAAGGAAATCCTAAGTCTACGGGAACAAAATTATAAAGGCAATTAAAGTTAAAACGCGAAAACGAGAACGGGATTTTAAACCCGTTCTTTAAAAAACTAAATTTTGCAAAATTAACCCTACGGATGCAAATTTATTTTTCCTAGGTGCTAAATGATAAAAGAAAATTTTGAAAAAAAAGAATTATATATATTTTTTTTTATTTAATTTTTTACGAATTAAAAACAGTTTTAAAAAGAAGAATTCATTAAAAATAGTAAATAAAATGGGAAAAATATGAAAAATTCATGGAAAGTAGTTTAAGCTGAGTTGGTTTTGAGAAAAATAAAAATAGCTTACCAGCTTATTAGAATAAGCTGGTAATAAGCTAACTAGGGTTGGTGGCAAAAAAAGGAAAAAGAGTATAAAGATTAAATTATGCAAACATAAAATGGAAAAGACCCAAGGGTGACTTGTAGTAGAGTGCAGTGTGTGGGACGTTTTGTATAAAGGGAGAGGTCACAGGTTCGACCCCTGTGCCTCTCCTTTTTGTTTAAACATTTTTTTTTTTTTTCTTTTAAAACTTATAAAATAAGTTAAAACAACAAACTTTAATGAACACACTTTATACAAATCCTAAAAATAAGCTAAAAATAAGCGGAAAGATGTTGACAGTTTTAACTTTTTTAACTAAGGGTTTCTAATAAGCTAACTGTTAGCTTTTTTATGAACAAATAAGCTAATGTAAAAACCAAATAAGCAAAAAAAGCAGGTCTCCTATATCTAATAAGCAAATGAAAGCAAAAATAAGCAAAGGGAAGAGCTGAAAAAGGCAGAAAAGTAAATAAGCTAAAATGCACAAACTGATGCAAGGCAGCTAAAGGGACAGATTTTGAGCTTAATTTTTAGCCACCAAAAAGGAACTTAAGGCTATGCTGCTTATAAGAGCTTAAAGACAGGCTTAAGGGCTACAAATATAAGCAAATACAAAACACTTTGACACAAAGATAAACTACAGAAATGCCTTATGAAAAAGGCAGTTCACAACGATGATGCACTTTGTTTTTTATCAGTTTCAAAGGGGCAATAAGTAGGCTTATAAATAAGCTGAGAAATAAGCATCAAATTAAAAACAAAGTTAAAACAGATGGAGTATGGCTCCTAATGAGCTTGTATTCAAAAATTTAAAAGCTAAAAACTATTTTTAGTCACTAAAAATTGAAAATGAAAATTGGCTTTTAACACTAAAAATTACTTGACACCCCTTGACAGATTTTGACTCGGACAAAAGTAAAACAAAAAGGACTTTAGCCTACTGCATTAAACACTTAAAAGAACATTAAAACAACACCTATAAACTTGTTTTGAAAACCAAATCAAATAAGCTCTTATGGAGCTGTTTTGTCAAAACAGTTTCAAAGAGTCTTTTAGCAAAACTTAAAAACAAATTTAAAAACTTAAAGACTATGAAAAACAGGTTTAAATCAACTCAAGAATTGCTTGTTAAAGATGGCCAAGGTGACCCAATGGTTTTCCAAGACTGTTTTGACCCACTTTGGCTGTTATGCTAAACACCCCTTTAAGAGTTTAAACCAAATTTTTATACTGGTTTTGAAAGTTTTAAGAAAAGGTTTGTAAAAACAGATATTAAACATGAAATGTTAAGCATAAATAAGCAAATAAAAACAACAAATAAGCACTTAAGTGAACAAATAAGCATTAAGCTGTTAAAGGGCAAATAAGGACAGATTTAAAGAAAAGCTTAAACAAGGGACAAATAAGCATAACTAAAAGACAAGTAAGCATAAAACAGTACAATAAGCAACAATAAACAAGAAATAAGCAGTATTAAGCACTTAAATAGTAAAATGCAAAAATTTTAAATGGAAAACTCACAAAAGGGTCCAAGCTTTTTGGAAAGTGTATAAGCTCTCAAACAGCTTATAAACAATCCTAAATGCTTCCCATGAAGCTCTAAACTAAGGCCATCCAGTATAAACCTTGCTCGAATGATCTTTGACAGATTTTGAGATTTTTGGTATTTTTTGGATTTGTTTTTTGTAGAAAACTAAAC
>BQNB010116799.1:0-21292 GCA_026074375.1 Tanacetum coccineum
CAAAACGACGTTTCGGACAACTTTTTAGTTTTTGCCGAGACCTGAATCTCAACATAAAATGACCAAAATGCCCCTACGAGATTCTGCGGTAACTTATATTTTTAATAATAAAATGACCAAAACGACCCGCTAACAACCCTCGCGACAAAGTAAAACGACATTCCGAACAACTTTCGTGTTTCGCCGGAAGGCTGAAACGGATTCGAAAGTGCTCAAATCGGACGTTTTCGAATCTGCCAGCATCCTCCCCTATATAAAACAAGCTATCCTAAAATGAGAAACTTTGCCAAAACTCTAAGAAAACTACACCTGGCATAAAAATTGATCCAATGGCCCAAAACGGTTACAGCTTCTAAAAATTTACTTTACACAAATTAACCTTCAGCAGTTATCCTCAAAACAGAATACCCTAAACCAAAACCCTAATTGATAATCTATAACCAGAAATTTGTCGAATCCATTACACATAACAAACAAAATAATCAACACGAAAACACTTTTAATCCATTACTGATAACGGACCAAAAAACCTGGATCTGCAAAACAAAAAGCACGCCACAACGAGGAATAAAAAGTTGTTGATTCATCAAAGATCCATAACAATTTTTTAAAAATCATGAGGTGATTTTTTTCTATTGACGGAACCTTAATTTTATTTTTATTATCAATCATGGAGTATTTTTTTTCAGTTATAAGCTATGTGTTTGGATGCAATCAATTCAATGAGTAATCTTGCTATATAATTGAGAACAACTTTGATATAGAATGTGCACTTAGAAAATATTGTTTATATGGATGTTTTAAATGAGTGTTTGATTGCTTATAATGAACAAAGTATTATATACGGGTTGTTTGGCATTGCTTATTATATCATTTAATTTGCCGGAAACATCGAATTCGATTAGGCTATGAAGAACTTTTGTTGATTATGGTTGCTCGCTTATCAGGTTTTTTCTATTTCTTAACCCGTTATCTATTTTTTTGTAATCCGCAGGTTTGCTATTTACACAACCAAGTTAAGTGATCCTCTTTGTTTGTCGTTTTAACAAATGTTTGGCAAAAAAATGATTTATTAGGTTTGCTATCCATGTACAAGAATGCTTAACATTGAAACAAAATTTGGCAAACTAGATGTTAGCAGTTAGCATAGTAGGTGCCATGATGAAATATATGTTGCCATTGATGTATGAACTCATGGATCTTTATGAAATGTCCACTTAGTGATACATCATAAGTATAATTTCAGATTTTTGCATGAACTGATCTATGTTATACTCATAAATTGCAGGTATGAAGCAACAACAATTTCATTAATCTTGGAGGTTTTCAATAACCTCTTATGTTTTATTGAATATTGGATTTGATTCGTCTACCAACAAATCATCTAATGGAGGTAATTTCTCATTTTAGGGTTTAATTGAATTTAAATAAAAAATTAGTTAAGAGTTTGTATTGATTGAATTAGGTTTTATTTTGATTTGGAATTTTTTTGAGAAAATATTAGGTACAAGTGTTTGATGAAATTTATCTTAGAGGTAAGTTTGTAGAATTCAATAGAATTTATTATTTTGAGTAAAAGTAGATGATCTCATGATTTATGCGAAAAGGATATAAGTGATGATTTTAGGGTACAGGTCCCGTAATTCATTGAGGAGAACCGCATACAACTATAATTAATTGTATTTCTTGCTTCGTTAGGTTTAACTATTTTTTGTTTTTAGATAACATAAGTCTTTGTTATTTTTGCATCTTAATGCAGATGAAGAATGGAAAGGAGTTTTTGCTAACGGGCACTCTTGGATTCGTTCAAAAGCTACCGACAACTCTGATGAGCGAAACAGTAATTGTTTGGATGTTTTTTCTTTCTTTTCTTTATTTGCTAATATAACTATTTTGTGTTAACAGGATAGTATGGTGTGGGTGGAAGCTTTGGTTTATTTAGGTAATAATATTGTTTCATCAAAATTGCTAATATATATACATTACTAATTTACATCATACTTTTGTTTTATTGAAATTCACATTGCAAAAGTCAAACAACATAAATGACTACTTAATCCATGTAATGACCGCTTAACAATAATTTCACCTGGTATTAAACAGAGTTGACCACAACCTAAAAAATTAACATTGTTTATTCTATCATTGTTTTGGTTTTGGTTTTCACAGATAGTCTCTTTGTTGTTTTGTGATGATTCAGGGTCGGGTTATGCTCCCTTTGATTTGTTGGAAAATAAAGGGAGAAAAAGATTGTGTAAGTTGTTGCTTTCAACTTAGTGATAGCACACAATATCTGAAAATAAAGAGACAATTTTGAGATATAAGAGAGTTTGTTTGCCTTTCTTTAAGAATCAAGTTATAGTTGATAAATCAAGATATTTAAACATATTTATATCAAAACTTACATGCTCCTTTATTGCCTATACAAATTATGAAAGTTTCTAACATAATTATATTTTATTTTCTTTTGCAAAACTTGCTATTGCAGACTTTGGGTGTAAGCTAGACAAAAATGAAAATATACCGGTATGTTTTTTTTCTTTCCCTTTTCTATATAAATGGTCGTGGGTCAAATTTTATATTATTTCATATGTCTGCAAAAGATTCAAGCATTTTTTTTAATAGAGATTCAAGCATTGAATTAGTCTTTTTTTCTGCTGTTTAAAATTACATCAGCATCTCTAATTGATTCTTATCGGTTCTACAATATACCATATTCGATCTGATAACCAAACCAGATGAATCAAATGAGAAGAAAGAATATCTGAGAGAAGAAAATGATGTTGAAGGCTATGGGAATCACTGTTGTATATCGTATGTTGCCTTCTTTAAGCTTCATCGGTTAGGAGGTGAGTTGTTACGATCAAGTAAATTTGTAAATAGTTAGTCTTTGCCAAATGATTATCTTATTATCATATATTAAATCAGCGGAAGCATTTGTTAACACTAAATCCTGTAAGGTCATTGCTTGATGTTTTAAACTCAATCATTGGAGTTTATATTTCTAATCAAAGTAACCTTCTTTGTTGTCCACCTTTTTTTAAGAATCAAGTTATAGTTGATAAATCAAGATATTCAAACATATTTATATCAAAACTTACATGCTCCTTTATTGCCTATACAAATTATGAAAGTTTCTAACATAATTATATTTTATTTTCTTTTGCAAAACTTGCTATTGCAGACTTTGGGTGTAAGCTAGGCAAAAATGAAATTATACAAGTATGTTTTTTTGTTTCTTTCCCTTTCTATATTATTGTTTGTGGCTGATACATACATAGATGTAAAGAATAAGGAATATAGAGGTTATATTGTTTAATATTTTTATACTAGTATGAGAAAATTTCACCTTTTGACTTTTGTTGTGGCCATAGGAAGTTCTTATACAAAAACCTCAGTTTTTAGTCATTACTGAAAACGGATTGTTATTAAACAATCATGAGTAAGTATCTATGAGTTTGTGGATATCATGGTAGCATGACAAGCGGGGCTGACTTCGATGTCTTTCCGTGCAGGTTTCCTTTAAAAGCTGTTAAAGTACTGCACATGGTATCATTGTAAACTAAATAAAGGAGAGTAGGTAGCTTTGCACCATCGAATCTTGGTCAAGCCTTTAAGGTAGATTATGTTTGTAACTTTTATATATCTTAAAATTATGTTTTATAAGACATGCCCACTTGACATTACCATCGTGATATTTTCATGTTAACTATTAATAGACGTTGCTTATTAAGTCTTTGTTTCTTACAGAACCATATGAGTGAAATATTTGCATACCATGCCACATCAATGTCCAACACTCTTGGAACTTCAATAGTTGTATTCACTTGAACTCGCTTCAGAGGTTGTCCTATTGAGTCATTATCGTCCTACTCGCACTATCTTTGCCTTCACAAATCAGTAAGCCCGTGAAACTTTTAGAACTTATTCTATTAGTTTTTTCTTCTTGAAAAATTAATTATTAGCGCACTAGTTGCACTTAAACAGTACCAGATTTGAAACTTAGATATATGTTACAACTATATGCTTTTCCGGGCGAAACACTCAATCTTAAATGATGTTTATCAAGAATAACTTTTTACTAATCTTGAAGTAGTGTTTACTTATACTATGAAATTTGATATAACAGGGTGTTAACATATCTCTTTTTGCTAAAGCATTCTGCACTTGACATGGAAAGTAGGGAAACTTGAGCTACAACTGGATACATCTCATGTTATTTAACTTGGCTTCATTCAGCGATGCTATCATCTTATGTAATATTATTTAACTTGGCTTTCTAAATGAATGATAAGTACTTCATGTGTTGGCAATGAAGTTGCAAACAAGAAATTAAATAGTATTTCTTGTTCTTTAGTTGAATGTATTTTATTTTTAACAATCTAAGGATTTAGATTTATTTTATATAACAAACTTATTTTTAGTTTATATTCGTTTAACGTTATTGTATCAAACATTTGACTGTTTTTAATTTTTATAAAGTTTTTGGAGCTAGCCGCCCATCGGGCGGGCCTTGAATCTAGTTTAATATATTTCACAAGTGCTGAATTTTTCTACTTAAAATATACATCTCGTTTTCTCTCTAGATTCTTCGTTATTAGGAGTTAGAAGCTCCATTTTATATCAAAACGATCGTCTAAGTCAGCTCTATCATATTTTTTAATCAAAAATCAAATTTTACAAAATCTCGTTCCTCGTTTTCCGTGCCAAAGTTTCTGCCAAAATTTATATGTTACAAAACGTGCCAAAACTCATTTTCGGCCCAAAAATCCATTCACGACACATCTAAAATGGTCTATAAACAATATTCAACTTTCTCAATCAACCAATAATCAAATCTAAGCTAGACGACGCAAGATCTCTCGGATTTCATCACATGCAATTACCAAGAATCAATCGAATCAAAAAAATAAAAATAGCACTAGTATTAGATATACTTACAATGCTATACGAAGCAAGATCTGATCAGTATCAACTCATCTCTTCCTCTTTGTCCTACCGTAAGACCTCGAACCAACCAAAACACCAAACCTTTTTTTAACTTTTTTTGGGGCCTTAATCAAATCTTACACTAACACTTTTCTACTCCTTTTCCCACTAGTTTCTAATTAGTATCTTTGATCAAAACCCCTTTTTACTAACATAAACCTTCTTGTTTTATTCAAAATCGCAACATGCATAAACCTTGTTGCATGTAACCTTTTTCACCTTAGATGATTAAGACATCATCATCTAAACTATTTTTGATAGTTGGAAAAATCAAAACATCAAGTGTGTGTGGGTTAGTGGGTTCGACGAGCACCAAGAAGAAAAAGGGGACAAGAAAACAACTTCACACTTGGTTCTTGATTGATCTAAACCATTTTTGAATGAGGTTTGGATGGATTTCAATAATCAAAATTTGTTGATGGTGCTTGTGTTTGTAGGTGTATGTCCGGTCGAACCCAAGAGACAAGGAAGGAGAAAAAAAAGTTTTGAGACTATGTGTTTTTTTTCTTGTATATGTAAGGGAGTTTATACCAACCTTGGAAGCAATCAAAACTTATAATCATTTTTTGACATGGGAAAAACAAATGTTTGGAGTGTGTGTCACCTTAGGCGTCGGCTATGGAGAGCTTGGGGCAAGCATGCATTATTTTTTATTTTTTTTAAATTGTTTACTTGTATAATCCTTGTAAACTTTTAATTGAAAGTGAGCTTGACACCATTTAAATAAAATGTGAACATTAAACGCGAGTTTCGGCCAAGGTCGAGGAACAAAAGGCGACGGAGTCCGTAAAAATATAATTTACAAAGATAAAACATTAACGAGGCACGTCATAATTTATTATATAGCCCAACACGTTTAACAATCGCGTGGTCAAACGTTGACTCGCAAATCGACTAAAAATAAAAGTTTCTAAATTCCTTTCGTAATAAAATACGAAAATAACTATTCATGACAAATAAAATTTTAAATGTCGACGTTCGTTCACATGAACTTATGAAGTAATAATTATGACGTCGAATCCGCGATCGTCATACGCGTCGTAAAACTCAGGTTACTACACTCGCGCAGCCTTAAGTCTATCCTTAATCTGCGAGATCTTCTCAGTGGTTTCTTGAACTAACTCGGGTCCTATCAACTGACCCTCTCCAACTTCTGCCCACATAATCTGGGAACGACACTTTCTACCATACATAGCCTCAAACGGCGCACATCTCACACTAGAATGATAACTATTGTTATACGAAAACTCAGCCAATGGAAGATGAACATCCCAACTTCCCTCGAAGTCAAGGACGCATGCTCTGAGCATGTCTTTCAAGGTCTGGATTGTACGCTCACTCTGACCATCGGTCTGAGGGTGGTAAGCCGTACTCATGTCTAACCGGGTTCCTAATGCCTCTTGCATTGACTGCCAAAACCTTGACGTGAACCGACTATCACGATCAGATATGATCGAGATTGGCACACCATGCCTAGCAACAATCTCATTCAGGTACAACCTAGCCAATCTATCCATCTTATAATCCTCACGCATAGGTAGAAAATGAGCAGACTTAGTCAATCGGTCCACAATGACCCAGATTGTGTCGGTAATCCCAGGTTTAATAGCAAGCCAAACGGCCTATGTTGCTCACCTTTACACCTATCAAAAAATGTCAAACACCTACAAACAAATACCGCTATATCCACTTACATTGCTTTCCCGGCCCAAACCAATACATCACTAAAATCATAATACATCTTATCATCTCCTGGGTGCACATATTACTTCCGCGTTATGGGGCCTCAATCCATAATCAGATGAGTTACGTACATCAACCTAGAAAGTAACCCATATCGATCAGGCAGTATACTGCTTACCTCATTCCTAATGTTTAATAATCTCAACTAAAACCTTTCATGCAATCCTGCAGACTCACAGATACCTCCTTTTGGGCCCCGCTAGTAACAATCCTTGATACTCGACTGAAGGGTCATATTTATAGGTCTAACTCTCTTAGGTTTCACTCTCTCCTTCCTACTTAGTGCATCAGCTACTACGTTTGCCTTACCAGGATGGTAGCGAATTTTGCAGTCATAATCACTAAAAAGCTCTATCTAGTGACGTTGTCGCATGTTCAATTCCTTTTTACTAAAGATATGCTGGAGACTTTTATGATTGGTGTATATGACACACTTTGTCCCATACAAATAATGTCTCTAAATCTTAAGTGCAAACACAACCGCACCTAGTTCCAAATCATGGGTGGTGTAATTCTTGTCATGGATTTTCAATTGCCTAGAAGCATAAGCTATCACCTTACCTCTATGCATCAACACACAACCTAGTCCTAAACCAGATGCATCACATTACACCACAAAGTCCTCTGGTCTATCGGGGAGAGATAGAACAGGTGCATTACATAACTTATCCTTCAAAGTTTGAAATGCATTCTCCCGCTCCTCACCCCAATCAAAGGTTCTACTTTTCTAAGTCAAGATAGTAAGCGGCTTAGCTATCTTAGGAAAGTTCTCAATGAATCTACGATAATACCCTGCCAATCCTAAGAATGAACGAACTTAAGACAGAGTTCTAAGGGCTTTCCAATTCTTAACAACTTCAATCTTACTAGGGTCTACATGAATACCATCTCCATTAATCACATGCCCAAGAAACTGTACTTCTCGCAATCAGAATTCACACATAGAAAACTTAGTATATAGTTTCTCCTCCTTGAGTAATTCTAAGACTAACCCTAAGTGCACTTCATGCTCTTCCTGAGTCTTAGAATAAACCAAAATATCATCAATGAACACTATCACAAACTTGTCTAGATATGTCTTACATACTCGGTTCATTAGATCCATAAATACCGCTGGTGCTTTAGTCAAACCAAAGGGCATTACAGTGAACTCGAAATGTCCATAACAAGTTCTAAACGTAGTCTTTAGAATGTCATCCTCATGCACTATCAGCTAATGATATCCAGACCTAAGGTCTATCTTAGAGAAATACTGTGATCCTTGCAGTTTGTCAAACAGGTCGTCAATCCTAGAGAGTGGATAACGATTTTTAATGGTCAACTTATTCAATTCTCTATAATCAATGTACATCCTAAAGGATCAATCTTTTTTCTTACCAAACAATATCGGTGCTCCCCAAGGCGATGAGCTTGGTCAAATGAAACCTTTGTCTTGGAGTTCTTTGAGTTGACCTGACAACTCCTCCAATTCAGAAGGTGACAAACGATGGGGAGACTTTGCAACCGGCATTGATCCACCACCTAAATGTATTTTAAACTATTCCATGTGACCCACTTGAGGTGAAAGAACAAATTAAATGATTCTTTTCTCATTAAACGAATAACTATATATCACAAAAAATATGTCATTCTTTTGCTCTCTATTTCCTTTTTTTAGTCGGAGGTCTACTCGAAAGCAGTTTTCTTACACACGGGTCTTCTTAAAGTATAGAGTATGATATTGATCTGTTTTGAGGGGAATCATGTATGCGTGTGCAATCACACAATGTAATGTATGTTATATACTTTAACAAAAATCTTTTTTGGTACAGCGATAAAGTCCAAAACCAAAACATACATCCAAACGGCTGTCATTGAGTGGGCACAACCACACACACAAAGAGACAAAACAAAACCCACAAACCATTGCCAGCAGCCAATTTGACCCACATTCCAATTAAATATTATACTATCAAAAGCAATTGGATCATACCCACTTCCCATTTCTCTCTATAATTGAGAGACCAAAATAAAAGAATTCCATAAAGAAAAGATCAATATATTTTTCATCAGATCCAACAAACGAAGTAGACAACAAGATGAAGAAAAAGATCTGTGAATATCTAGTCCCATAAGAAGTAGAACTAGAAAACATGTCAGTAGTTTTGTCGGACGATAATCTCCTGTACGAGATACTAAAGCACTTGGACGCACGCGCTTTACGATCCGCAGGATGCATGAATGTCACACCCCTAAACGGGGCCTAGTCGGAAACATGTGTCTGGGGGCGTGACGTCATAACACACATCACACAAGATACAAAGAACGACCTCTAAGGGTACGTTTGAAAATCCAACATCGTTGCATTAATTAAAATAGTTAAAGTTTGACATAAGTTTAAAGAAAATATGCAGAAGCTAATAAAAGTTTTAGAAATTGACAACGATGTTTCAACAGTAGATAATAGCATTTCTTAAAAATCGGCCCAATGCATAGTGACACCAAATAGCAAGCAAAGACATCCATAGCTAAGCACCTGAGAAAAACATGCTAAAACGGTCAACATAAAGTTGAGTGAATTCATAGGTTTGAATTTAATATTAAAAGTGGACCACAAGTTCACAGTACGCACGTGACAGTTATAACAGATACAACTTCACATAAAAGAATGTATTTACTGTTGCACTAAGCTCATGACACCGAGGCTCAATTTAAAAGGAAGCATTTTATATGCCAAATAGTATTCCACGCCCTAGAGGTATCTGACCAAGATCACCTATTGACATTCCGACATGGTATATATCCGTTTGTTCGGGACCTCCGAAACTAGTAAGCGCTACTTACTCCAGATAGGAGAAAATTACTCCCAAAAGATCTATATACAACATTCATGCTTACTTACCAGTACGTCGGTTAAGTGAATTAACCTTTCATGATAATACCAGGCATTAGTGGTCTATTTGCTACTTAGGCAACACGTAATCAGGAAAAGGAAACGTAAAGTAACTGTGTCCATAGTTTGAAAACAAGCAATGTTTCTCACCCTCAAAATGAAATCAAAAGTAGTAAAACATTGGGCTAATGATCACGAAACCTTAGCAAAGATGAGCAAATGATAATCACGCAAGTAAAAGGTGATATAGAAATCTAGCCGCGACCTAGAATAATAACGTATCTCAGAAACACGGAAAGTATGCCAAGAATTTCACAATATGTTCATCACCAAAATACATCCATGTGTGTTTGCTTTAGTTTGATTAAAAAAACATGAGAAATGAAAATCATATAGTTTTCTTAAGTTCGGATTATCAAAAATTTTCCCATTTTTATAAGTTTTCTATTTTAGGAATAGTTTTTAGTTTCGGGACGTTTAATACCGTCCCCTATAATTTGTTAAGTTCCATAAGTCAAAACGCACTAACAGCCATAAATTACATAACTTCTAAGTCTTTTCACTAGTATGAATTCTTACCAAAACTTACTATTTTAGTAACTTTAATCGCTTTTTCCAAAATAAATGTTTACCAATGCGTCATTAAACAAAACCATCAAATATAATAAGTGTTACTATATGTTTCGCTAATGTTTAAAAAGTTAAAAAATGTCCGAAAGTGTCCGAAAACCTGTTTTACTATTCACATCAGCAACTATTTATTTGGTTTCGCCGAAAAATGTTTCAAGTTTCATTTTGCCATAACTTGGTCATTTTAAATCCGTTTTTAAAGTGTGATATATAAAAAACTATCTATTCGAAATGAGGTCTTCAAAAACTACTTTTATGCCTAATGAAAACATTTTTAGGTCGATCAAAATCTCAAAACAAATTTGGGACAACAAGCACTTTTTGTAAAAAACGCAACCAAAATTCACTCAAACTTCACAATAGTGCCTAATCTAGCCTAATCTCCATTCACAACTAATCCACAACAAAACCACACCTAAATCTAACATAATCCCTTCATTTCTATTGTTGCAACACTCATCCCACTCTCATCTCACCAAGAACATAGTATTTAATTAGTGAAACAAATGGAATATTATTATTTTTAAAATCTTGTTTTATAATCTTTCAAAAAAATTGAAACACAACATATGAATGTATGGATCTTGAACATATAAGAAGAACATAAGGAAAACCACAAGGAAATATTCAAGATACTTACAAGAATGAAGAACAAGTAGTAAAATCACAAGATCTATTCCCCAAAATAATAGATCTAGAAAAACCTCAAATAATAACCAAACCTTAATTTGTAGATCTTGAATAAAACCCTTAAATTAAAGAACCAATGATTCAAAACACCTTTGATGTTCTTAGAAATGAACTTGGAATGAGTGGATCTTGCTAGAAATCAAAGATATGAAAACCCTATAAGGGTGTGTTTGTGCCGTGGCCTAAAGAGCAAAGGAAGGGAAGAGAGAAATTTTTTGGAGACTATGAGAAAAGATGGAACCCTAAAATGAGAAGTGCTTAGTATTTATAGGACAAGAATGTTTTTAAAAGGGTTACATAGTTTTAAGTAACAACGTGATACCACCACACCAAAGGTGTGTGTGCACCTTTGCTCGGCCGAACATAGCCACAAGGACCATCATGGTTCAAAATTTTGGTCCATGGTTCATATTATGTCTCAAATTTGAATTTCCAAGTCAAAAGGTGGTGCATAAGTCCAAATGATCACATGTAGCAAGTGTATCGTATCCAAACGGATATGTGCATTTAAATGACTTCCTCATATATATCACTTTCATGCACACATGCATGAATATTTCAAAAGATGCTCTTGTATTTAATTTCAAGATTCATGGTGCATTTGGTTTAGGTTTAGGCATCCAAAGTATAACAAGAGAAGAGGGTGAACGAAATTTTTGACTTTAAAATACGAGATGGACGATAACTAAAGTTTACACGAAAAGATTTCGAGTTTCCGAGGTTCCGTTAGGTCAAAAAACGCGAAAAACGCAATTTAAACGTTAAAGCTTAAAAATAAATATCAAGAGTCATCGTAAACTACGAAACACTTAGAAAAGATAAAATAACTCATATAATGTCTAAACTAATGAATATCCGATGCCAGAACGCGTCCGATGACGTTTTTCAGATTTACGCGGGTTTACTTCCCGATAAACCGCCAGATTCAAACGTAACGTATAAAAGTCAAAAATAATTGTCGGAAAATTTTAAAATATTAACCTGAAAATCTTGGGGTGTGACAGTGAACCACCAATGGAACCGTACGACCCAAGATGAGCATTTATGAGAATTGATTTGCACACAACACTGGGCGAGTATCGGGTGTACCAACACCTAACTTCGCTTAGTAGTCCTTGCTTTAGGTGGATTTAAAAGGCTTCATTCACAATATGTATGGCCTTTATTTAAGCCCAATAATAATAATAATAATAATAATAATAATAATAATAATAATAATAATAATAATAATAATAATAATAATAATAATAATAATAACTCAGGATATGGATTTCTCCCATTTTCCTTCTCGTCCTTGGGAGAATTAGAGGCAGATGCGGTTACCTTGCTAAAGCGGATCCGGAAGTTCTCCATAACTCAAGATATTGGGGCACGTGCAGCTATTCATATTTTTAATAGGATTAGTTTCGCTATTGTTAAAGAAGTGAGGGCCAAGATAGTATCTCGGCTCCCCTCTAACTTTTTGTAATTATCCTATTTCTTCTAATAAAGTGATGTTATAATAAAAAAATGGATTTAAAAGGCTTCATTCACAATATTTATGGCCTTTATCTAAGCCCAATAATAATAATGATAATAATAATGGTGTCACGTTCATCGCCTATTGCGTCTGTGTGGCCATGTTTACCGCCTCCTCGTAGTATTTCTTCTGCCAAACTGTCACACCCCGTAATTTCCAGGTCAATATTTTAAACTTTTTCGATCATTATTTTTGACTTTTATATGTTACGTTTGAATCTGGCAGTTTACCGAGAAGTTAAACCGCGTAAATCTGAAAAACGTCATCGGACGCGTTCTAACTTTGAATTTTAATTAGTTTAGATATTATATGATTTATTTTAACATTTCTAAGTGTTTCGTAGTTTACGATCACTTCCGATACTTATTTTTATGTTTTAACGTTTAATTTGCGTTTTTCGCGTTTTTGACCTAACGGAACCCCGAAAACCAGAAATATTTTCGTGTAAACTTTAGTTATCATTCGTCTCGTATTCGTAAGTCAAAGATTTCGTTCATATCCCCCTTATTAATTTTGAACGCCTAAACCAAACCAAATAAACCATAAGTCTTGAGATTAAATTATTGGCATATTTTCTTGTTTTATTATGCATGTGAAGAGGTGGGTAGTGACTTCTCATGGAGTCATTACCATGCACAAGAAGCCATGCAAGACTAGTGCATGTAATCTCATCCACTTCAACTCATCAAAATTCAAACATAAGACTAGATAATGAACCATGGTCCCAAAAATTGAACCCTTTAGTCCTTGTGGTTGTTTTTGGCCGAGCAAGAGCACACACACACTCTTGTGTGTGTTGGTTACTTGATACTATAAACCATGAAACCCTAGACCATCCTTTGTCCTATAAATACCCCACTATAACACACATTAGGTCATTTATCATTTCCATAGCCTCACAAAAAAAATTTCATCTCTATTTCTCCTTTCTAGCTACACAGGCAAACCAAAACCATTTAGGGTTTTTATAAATCTTTGATTTCCAAGCGAAGATACCAAGGTTAAAAAATCCCAAGTTCTTTCTAAAGGTTAAACCTAAGGAGGTTTTCAATTATATAGTTGGTTTGATTTTCAAGGGTTTTCTCATATATCTAAATGTTAGGGTTTCATAATTTTAGTTAGTGCGTTTTACAAGATCTATAGGTTTGGGTATGAGATCTTGTGTTCTTGCTGTCGTTATTCTTCATTCTTGTAAGCATTTCTAGAGTCGTTCTTTTGATACTTTCCTTTCATTCTTATGGATCTTGTTCATGCTTAAGAATCTATGTGTTTGTGGCACCTTTTTATAAAAGGAAATGAATTAATATTTTGTCATCTTTTATAGAAATGGAAGTAATATGTTTATGACTTTGTGATCTTGGTGAGATGTTATTTTAAAAATGATTTGCAACCATAGAAATGAAGGGATTACGATAAGTTTTTAGGTGTGGTTTTGTTATGGATTAGTTGTGAATGGATATTAGGCTAGACTAGGCACTATTATGAAGTTTGGTGTGATTTTTAGAACCATTTGAAAAATACATAGTTGCTGAGCCGAAATTATTTTGAGGTTTTGGGTGACTTAGGAATGTTTTCAATAGGCGTAAAAGTAGTTTTTGGAGAGCTCGTTTCAAATAGATAGTTTTTCATATATTGTACACTAAAATTGGACTTAAAACGGTCAAGTTATAGCCCATAAATGAAACTTTAATCATTTATCGCAAAACCAATTTTGACTTTAGTGCTGATAGGAAAATAAAATTGAGGTTTTTGTATACCCTTTATAGGACATTTTTTTGTACTTACTCTAATGATGGCGAAACATATAACAAACATTCGTTTTTAATGAGTAGAAACATTTGAAATGTCATAAAAATATGTAAAGAAAGTGGGATTAGATAAATGAGGTAGGATACCAAAAATATAAACTTTTAATGTTTTAGCTAAACGACATAACAGTAAAGAGATTAAGACTAGTTAGTGCGTTTTGAACGTATGGAAACTTAACAAATATAAGGGACGGTATTAACGTCTTGAAACTAAAATCTTTCCTAAAAAGGAAACTTTCTATAAATGGTAACTTTCGGAAAAATGTCAGGATTCAATGAAGAACGTTATAATTTTACTAAGTCGTTTTTGATAAATAAAACCAAAACACAAACACACATGGATGTCTTTCTATATTAGGCGTTTTGTGCTATATTTAGTATACTTTCTGTTTTCCTAATACGCGTTATTTTATACCAGGCGCGTTAGATTTTCTATATCATCTTTCATTTACGTGATTTACCTTCGCTCATCTTGCTAAGAGTGATTTCATAAAGCCCCACATTTTTTACTACAACATGCATAAACTATTTGGGGTGAGAAACATTGCTTACTTTTAAACATTAGACACAAATGCTTTTCGTTTTTTCCAATCTTGTTTATGTGTTGCCTAAGTAATCGTTGAAACTTGTATGCCCGAGTTATCATGAGTCGTTAGTTACTTATGATCAGTTGGATTGGTAAGTGAGCGCGAGTGTTGTATATAGATCTACTAGGACTAATCATCCCCGTTCATGTAAGTAGCTCTTACATGATCAACGGACGTATACCATGTCGAGTGATAAATGATAAGCCCAAGTTGCACCCGTCAGGGAAATTTTATTAGAGGCATTTTGCATGCACCCTATAAACATTTATGCCTCGGTATCATGAGCCTAAGGCGCAACGAGATCTTTTTATGTGATATTGTATTGTTATAACAATGTCACTGCCGTTTTGCAAAAATTTGTGGTCCACCTAAGTATTAAATACAACCTATGAATTCACCAACTTTAAGTTGATGTTTAAGCTTTTTTTTTTTCAGGTTCTTAGATATGGATGTTCTTTGCATTGCTTTATGGTGTTCCTTGCTTTGGACCGATTTTCAATACTTATTAATATTTATGTAAAACATCGTGTCAAACTTTAAAAGTTTTAATTTCGCTAAGAATTATTATTATCTATGATAACATCGTTGTCAAACTTTAAAACTTTTAATCGCTTTCGCATATTATCTTTGAACCTATGTAAAACTTTAACTCAACGATGTTGGATTTTTAAACGTACCTTTAGAGGTCGTTCTTTGTATCTTGTGTGATTAATATTATGATGTCACGCCCTCGGACATGTGTTTCCGTCCAGGCCCTGTTTGGGGGTGTGACAGATAGGTATCCAGAGCCAAGGTTATAGAAAACCAGGTAGTATATTTAGGTCTGGTCTATAACCAATATGTGATCCTACATGTTTACTTGCTTACGTATATAATTACTATCGATAAATATACGGGTATTAATTATAATACACTTCCATAATTATATTACATATAATTTTGCCATGACTATACCTTGCATCTATATTTTTCCTACATTGCACGCATTGGCATGGTTTGATATAAAGGGGATTTATATAAACTCTTGCTTGTGCAGGTTATGGCAGCACCGGTTATTTCTATTTCTTCGGACGTATCAGTCAAGATTGTGGGATCCTCTTTTCCGCGAGTTATCCTTATCAGTTCTATTTCTGTAGAGGTCCTGGTTGCACCAGAGGTGGGGGCGGCTATAGTTGCCTCACCTGCCGAGGTGCTCGAGCTTGATACTCATTCATCATCAGAGGCTGATCCATCAGAGAGTTCACCACCTCCCGTATCTGTAGCACCTATGGTTTCACCTTTTCTGTGTTCAGACGATTAAGAGTTAGATACTGAGATACCCGATAGACATGTATCACCTACACGTCATGATGCTATGCTTACTAGATGGAGGAGCAGATATGCATCACGATCATCATCACCTACTACTTCTACTCTAGAGATCCCTACTGCTCCTACTTTACCTGCACCATCTGCTATTGTTGCACCATCATCTGAGTTTCCACTTGCACTTGTTGTTGCCCCACCCAGGATTCGTCGACAACGAGCTATTCTTATCCGACCCGAGGAGGACATTCCCATTAGTCGACTTTATCGTACTTATCCTGGTGGGCCACGTAGGGCATTGACCATGAGGAAGTCGGTTAGACCTTTACCTTCTCATCGTTTAGCATTGAGGTACACATCACATCACTTAGATAATTTTACTTCCGGATCATCATCGGCTCATTCATCTTCAGATCATTCATCATCTGGGCACATGCATCACCAGACACCACCGTTACTGATTCATCTTCACCACTGAAATTTGTTCATCCACCGCTTACTAGGACTCCACGGTGTAGCGAGGTCTATCTCCATTGGAGGTCTGCCCTATTATCTACCATGTATCCACCGACGACATCCGAGTATTCAGCTAGGGATTCTTCTTCCGAGTCATTTGCTTGACCATCTTGCAAGAGATGCAGGTCCCCTGCTACTACCATGACTTCATTTGTCTATGCTACGAGAGCTTTAGTTCCTTCTCGTGCTGATCTCCTCCCACCTCACAAGAGGTTTAGGGATTCTATTTCACCAGAGGATAGTGTTGAGGAGGACATTGATACGGATGTGTTAGAGGACATTGAGGCTGATGCTACGGTTGTTGAGGTTGCAGTAGATAGGGATGTTGTGACTGGGATTGATGCAGGTATTGATATAGAGGTCGATGTTGGGATTGATGTAGAGGACGAGGTCAAGTCTAGTGATAGAGGTACTATGAAGGTTGGAGTGGATGTGGCTGCTAGGATTGATATCTTTGATGCTCTGCTTATGCCCGATGCTGTAGAGCGTTTGGAGCAGGTTGAGGAGGGTTTGCAGGATATTTATGAGCATGTTATAGATATACCTCTTCAGAGGATAAAGGACATTAAGAAGGGACAGAGAGAGTTGGAGTCGAGGAGTTTGATTGCTGGGGGAGAGAGAGCTAGCTTACTTGATTAGGTTGCATCCTTGGAGAGGAGCAACGTGAGACTTCGAGGCACCATGATGATGGAGAGAGCGAGAGCCAATAGGTTTCGGTGACGCGCAAGCTTTATGGAGAGTGAGCTTAGGCAGATCCATAGGTTCCGCTACTATGATAGGATGAGATTTAGGAGATTAGAGACATTCGCTGTGAGGCGTTTAGGTTTTTGTCCATGATGTTGTGTATGGACTTTGGACTAATAGTAGAACCAGTGTTAGTAGTAGTATTAGCGTAAATCAAGTTCCCCATTATGGGTTGAATGTAACCGACTGATGCTTTTATATATGATTTGAAAAGCTTGTTTTGATTCTCTTGCGTGTTCGTCTTTATTGTTATTTACTTGTTCTGGCAAAACATGTTCTATTGTATTTTCCTATATACACCTTATTTACCATTCATAGTGGCTATATCTCATATCGAATCTCACCGTGTGCTACGTCTTGTTCTATAGAACATGACTATCACTCGTTCTGGTATGACCTCGGAGGCAATCAAAGAACTCGTTAACCGACGAGTGGAATAAGCGTTGGCTGCTTATGAGGTGACCCATGCTGCAAATGTTCTCATGGCTGAAAGTCAAAGCCAAAACAGTAGTGCCAGTGATAATGGAAATGGTGGAAATGGAAATCTAAATGAGAATAATAGCGGTACTAGGCCTGTTGCTCGAGAGTGTATATACCAAGACTTCATGAAGTTTCAACTACTCAACTTCAAGGGAATGAAAGGATTTGTTGGGTTGATAAGATGGTTTGAGAAGATAGAAATAGTGTTCCATATCAGTAACTGTCTAGAGAAATATCAAGTTAAGTATGCTACTTGCACCTTGTTGGACAGTGCTCTAACTTGGTGGAACTCACATAAGAGGACCGTTGGAACTGAGGCTGCATTTTCCATGTCATGGAGAGACCTCATGAAGTTAATGGTTGAAGTGTATTGCCTAAGAAATGAAATTCAAAAGATGGAGTCTGAGCTGTGGAATTTGACCGTTAAGAATAATGATTTGGCTGCTTATACTCAGAGATTTCAAGAGTTGACTATGATGTGCACCAAGATGGTCCCCGAGGAGGAGGATCAGGTTGAGAAATTCATTGGTGGTCTCCCCGATAACATCCAAGGAAATGCAATTGCTGCTGAACCTACAAGACTCTAAGATAATGTTCGTATTGCCAAAAATTTAATAGATCAAAAGGTGAAGGGGTATGCAGTGAAAAATGCTGAAAACAAAAAAGGTTGGAGATCAACTAGAGAGACAACCATGGGTAGCAACCACCATTCAAAAGATAGAATATTAGAGGTCAGAATGTGGCGAGAGCCTATACGGCTGGTAACAATGAGAAAAGGGGATATGATGGGCCTTTGCCTTACTGCAGCAAGTGTAAGTTACATCACGAAGGACCATGCATTATGAAGTGTGAGAAGTGCAACAAGGTTGGGCATATGACCAGGGATTGTAAGAATGCAGTTGCTGACCCATCTACTCAGAGAGCTCGAATAGTAAATCAGAGGGTTCCTACTTGTTTTGAGTGTGGGAGGCAGGGACACTACAAGAATGAGTGTCCTAAGTTGAAGAATCAGAACCGTGGAAACAAAGATGGGAAAAAGACCGAGGAAGCTAGAGGAAAGGCTTATGTGCTGGGAGGAGGAGAAGCTAACCCCGATTCAAACATTTTCATGGGTACGTTTCTTCTTAACAATCACTATGCTTCTATGTTATTTGATTTAGGCGCTGACTGAAGTTTCGTGTCAACTGCTTTAGTACCTTGCTTGGTATAACCCCCGATACCTTAGACGTTAGCTATGCTGTCGAATTAGCCGACGAAAGAATCTCTGAAACTTATACCGTACTTAGAGGTTGTACGTTAGGATTGCTAGGTCACCCATTCAATATTGACCTAATGCCAGTAGAACTTGGTAGTTTCGACATCATCGGCATAGATTGGTTAGCGAACCATCATGCGGTAATCGTGTGTGATGAAAAGATTGTGCGAATTCCCTATGGAGATGAAGTTTTGATAGTCCAAGGTGATAGAAGTGATAAAGGAAAGAAGTCGAAGTTGAGCATTATGTCATGCGCTAAAACTCAGAAATATATTAAGAGAGGTTGCCCAATTTTTCTGGCATAAATTACGAAGAAGGAAACCGAAGACAAGTCAGAGGAGAAGCGACTTGAGGACGTGCCAACTGTACGGGACTTTCCAGAGGTTTTTCCAGAAGACTTTCCTGGATTACCGCCTACACGACAATTTGAATTCCAAATCGACTTGGTCCCTGGTGCTGCACCTGTGGCATGCGCCCCGTATATATTAGCACTGACAGAACTGCAAGAATTGTCTACTCAGCTACAAGAACTTTCTGACAAGGGATTTATAAGACCGATTTCCTCAACTTGGGGAGCCCTAGTCTTGTTTGTTAAAAAGAAAGATGGATCTTTTTAGATGTGTATCGATTACTGTGAGCTGAACAAGCTGACTGTGAAGAATCGATATCCACTTTCGAGAATCGATGACCTGTTTGATCAGTTGCAAGGATCAAGAGTCTACTCTAAGATCGACCTGAGATCTAGTTATCACCAACTCAGAGTTCGAGAGGAAGACATTCCAAAGACAGCGTTTAGGACACGCTACGATCACTATGAGTTTTAAGTGATGCCGTTTGGACTGACCAACGCACCGGCGGTATTCATGGATTTGATGAATCGGGTGTGCAAATTGTACTTAGATAAATTCGTGATCATTTTTATTGATGACATCTTGTTCTACTCCAAGAGCGAAGAAGAGCACACAGAAAACCTTAAGTTAATCTTGGAATTGCTTAAGAAGGAAGAATTGTACGCCAAGTTTTCAAAGTCTGAATTTTGGCTGTCGAAGGTATAATTTCTTGGTCACATGAATGATAGTGAAGGCATTCACGTGGACCCAGCTAAGATTGAGTCAATCAAGGATTGGGCATCATCTAAGACTCCGACAGAGATTCATCAATTTCTAGGTCTTGATGACTATTACCGATGATTTATCGAAGGTTTCTTAAAAATTGCCAAGCCTATGACAAAGTTGACATAAAAGAACGTGAAGTTTGATTGGAGTGAAAAGGCAGAAGCTGCATTTCAGCTGTTGAAGCGGAAATTATGTAGTGCATCGATCTTATCGTTACCCAAAGATAGTGAAAACTTCATGGTTTACTGTGATGCTTCTCGTAAAGGGTTGGGCATAGTTCTGATGCAAAGGGAGAAGGTCATAGCCTACGCATCACGCTAACTCAAGATTCATGAGAAGGATTACACTACACATGACTTAGAACTTGGAGCTGTAGTGTTTGCTCTCAAAATGTGGAGACATTATCTGTACGGCACGAAATGCGTTGTGTTCACTGATCATAAGAGCTTACAACTTATTCTTGATCAGAAAGAGTTGAACATGAGACAATGTTGATGGTTAGAATTGTTGAGTGACTACGACTGTGAAATTCGTTATCATCCAGGAAAGGCGAATGTGTTGGCGGATCCTTGAGCCGAAAGGAATGGAACAAGCCACTACGAATTCAAGCCTTGGTTTTGACGACTGGTCTGAACCTTCCTATGCAGATTTTAAACGCTCAGGTTGAGGCGAGAAGAGAAGAGAATTATGGAACCGAAGATTTGGGTGGTATGATTAAGAATCTAGAGCCCCGTGTTGATGGAACATTATGTCTGAGGAATAGAAGTTGGATACCCTGTTTTGGCGACTTGAGAACTCTGATTATGCACGAGTCGCATAAGTCAAAGTATTCGATCCATCATGGATCGGATAAGATGTACCAAGACTTAAAGAAACTATATTGGTGGCCAAATATGAAAGTTAAAATTGTCACCTACGTCAGTAAGTGTCTAACTTGTGCAAAAGTTAAGGCCGAATGCCAAAAACCATTCGGTTTGTTGGTTTAACCTGTGATCTCGGTATGGAAGTGGGAGAACATTACAATGGATTTCATTACTAA
>BQNB010116800.1:0-21292 GCA_026074375.1 Tanacetum coccineum
TAAATACTAGTGGAGGATGGTAGGATCCTTAGGGTACATGGAGAACGGACCATAGGAATCACCAAAGTATTAAAGAGTGCAAAGGAGGATGAACCGAAGTTGAGTGATATATCTGTGGTACGTGAGTTTTAAGATGTGTTTCCAGAAGACTTGTCAGGATTGCCTCCGCAACGACAAGTGGAGTTTCGCATAGATCTAGTTCCTGGAGCAACGCCAATTGCGAAGTCTCCATATCGTTTAGCGCCTTTAAAGATGCAAGAATTGTCTGGGCGGCTGCAAGAGTTGCAAGACAAGGGTTTCATACGACCTAGTCATTCTCCATGGGGAACGCCAGTGTTATTTGTCAAGAATAAGGATGGTTCGCTACGTATGTGTATCGATTATAGAGAGCTGAACAAGTTGACGATTAAGAATCGTTATCCTCTTTCGAGGATTGATGATTTATTTGACCAACTACAAGGATCGCGTTATTTCTCCAAGATAGACCTTCGGTCAGGTTATCACCAACTACGCGTGCATGAAGACGACATACCTAAGACGGCGTTTCGAACGAGATACAGACATTTTGAGTTTACGGTTATGCCTTTTGGGCTAACCAATGCACCTGCAGTCTTTATGGATCTGATGAATAGAGTTTGTAAACCGTACTTAGATAAGTTCGTTATTGTGTTCATCGATGACATCTTGATCTACTCGAAGACGAAGGAGGACCATGAAGTTCATTTGGGTTTGGTGTTGGAATTGTTAAGGAAGGGAGAAGCTGTATGCCAATTTTCTCCAAGTGTGAGTTCTGGTTGCAAGAGGTGCACTTTCTTGGTCATGTTGTCAATCAGAATGGTATACATGTGGATCCTAGCAAAATAGAAGCGGTAAAGAATTGGAAGACCCCTACGACGCCTTCTGAGATTCGATCATTTTTGGGATTAGCCGGTTATTACCGACGGTTTATTGCAAACTTTTCCAAAATTGCTAAACCTCTTACCTCGTTAACTCAGAAGAATCAGAAGTATTTTGTGGGGTGTGGAGTAAAAGAGGCTTTTCAAACTTTGAGAATAACTTGTGTGATGCACCAATATTGACGCTACCTGATGGAGTGGAAGATTTCGTGGTTTATTGTGATGCATCAAACCAAGGATTAGGTTGTGTACTCATGCAAAGGGGCAAAGTGATTGCTTATGCATCGAGGCAGCTGAAAACCCATGAGAAGAACTATACGACGCATGATTTGGAATTGGGAGCTGTTGTGTTTGCTCTTAAGACTTGGAGGCATTATCTGTATGGTACTAAGAGTGTTATCTATACGGATCACAAAAGTCTTCAACACATTTTCGATCAGAAAGAGCTGAATATGCGTCAGAGGAGATGGATTGAGTTGTTTAGAGTAATTATGATGGAGATTCGTTACCATCCTGGTAAGGCGAACGTTGTGGCTGATGCATTAAGTAGGAAGGAGTGGTTGAAACCTAGACGTGTAAGGGCCATGGCAGTGACTATCCAGGCTGGAATGAGAGAAAAGATACAAGCAGCCCAGAGTGAGGCGCTTAAGCAAGAGAATGTAATTATGGAAAACCTGCATGGCCTAGATCAGCAGATGGAAAAGAAAGAGGGCGAGAGTTTGTATTTCATGGACCGTATATGGGTTCCATTAGTAGGAAGTGTGAGAACGATGATCATGGATGAAGCTCACAGGTCTAAGTACTCTGTGCATCCTGGAGCGGATAAGATGTACCATGATCTTCGTGATATGTACTGGTGGCCGGGAATGAAGAGAGATATTGCTACTTATGTTAGTAAGTGTTTGACATGTTCAAAGGTAAAGGCTGAGCATCAAAGGCCTTCGGGTTTACTGCAACAACCTGAGATACCTGAATGGAAGTGGGATAAGATCACTATGGATTTTATCACTAAGTTACCTAGGTCAAAAAGCGGGCATGACACAATTTGGGTCATAGTCGATAGACTGACTAAGTCGGCTTATTTCCTGGCTATAAGAGAAGACTATAGTACTGAGAAATTGGCAAAGATCTACATTGATGAAATAGTCACGAGACATGGAGTTCCTGTGTCGATTATTTCAGATAGAGATGGACGATTTACGTCGCGTTGCTGGCAGACTGTGCAAAAAGCTTTAGGGACGAGGTTGGATATGAGTACGGCTTATCATCCCCAAATGGATGAGCAAAGTGAGCGTACGATTCAGACCTTAGTGTGACAAGCATGGCTTGAGCATGTTAGTCAAACCGTTAATGTTGACTTAGGTGCCTATTGCAATGTATGATTTATGTGATTTTATGTGTTTATGTGTGTTTATATGAGTTTATGTGGTTATGTGAGGTATTGGTAATCAATCTATTGAGTGTGATCATCTCAATGAGATTGGAATGGTGGTGAAATTGGTTGAGTTCATTTCGTACACTTTTGAGTGACAAGGAAATGATTATTGAGATTCGAGCGTTTCTGTGTTAATTGTGTAAGTATTTTTACGTATATGTATTTTTGTGTTAGTAGTCTAAGATAGGTTTAGATTTTAAGTGGTAAGTTAAGAAAAGTGTAAAATTTCTATTTTAGGAAAATTAGGTTGAAAATGAAAAGTTAAAAAGTTATTTTTAAAAGTCTAGTGAATTTCATTTATGCAAAAAGGTATAGTCAAATTTGTCAAGGTTTTTATAAAAATTTAAGGAAATACAAGTAATGAAATAATTAATAAATAAAAGAAAAAAATAAATAAAAAAAAGGAAAAGGCCATATTCGGCCGGATTTAAGAAAAAAAGAAGGGAAAAAGAGTTTTATTTGGAATCAAATTCTAATTAGATTTATCTAGGACTTAATTTGTGGCCTATAAATACAAAACAAATAACCCTAACTCCCCCTTATTTGTGACCGACCGATTTTCCAAGAAAAGAAGAGCAACATTTTAGGGTTCTTAGGTTAAGTTGTCCTGAAGTGTAAGTGAAGCTTTTTGTTGGATTCATTGGGAAAGCCAAGCATCAGTGAGTTTTCACGATCCTATTTTTGACATGTTTTATAAATTGGGATGGAAATGATGCAATTGTTTTGGAAAATGTTTGAATTGCTGTGCTTATGTCTTGATTGCCGTGTAGACATGTATGTGACTGCATACGGCTTGTTGTTGCATGATATTGTGTTGTGTTCAGGATCATTAATAGTGGGGCTAATCATCTCACGGATCGTTAATTTGAGATTGATCAACTCAGTGAATTGGTATGGGTCCAGACCTTAATATAAGCTTCAGCTGGTAGACTTTTTGGTGCGTAAGTGATGTATGTGGGATCGGAGGGGTACGCCTACCCAGTATATGTATGGTTGGTTTGATATGGTGATGTTGGTTTGCATTTTACATAAGATCAATGTTGAGCAATAATTGTCCTATATTGTTTAGGATAATCACAGTAATTTGGTTTTAAAGGTTTAATAATGTTGTCTTTAAACCTATGACACTTACCACCGTTGTGCTTGACGTTTGTAACATACATTTTCCAGGTGAGGCTTAATGGGCAAAGTTAGAGCGAAGTGGCTCGAAGAGACCGTAGGATGCTAGAGATTAATTTTGGTTTTCTGTTTGAATAAATGCGTTAGCATGAATTGTTTGGATTATGTTCTGCATGTCATTTATTGACGAGACCCCTTTCTCATTAATAAAGACACCCATAGTTTTTAGGTATGTTATGACATTTTTGTGAGCTGTTTGCTTTACTTTAGTTTTTCATTTTAGTATTCTCTATAAAGAACACCAATCGTGTTGTGACGATACCATCTTGAGAGAGCGCGGCCCGCATGGTTCCTCCCTTGGCGGGGTGTGACCGATTGGTATCAGAGCCTATGCGTTTATAGAGAACTAGTGGTTGACCTAGACATAGTTAAGAGTCCCTCATATAATATGCATTTAGGGCTTTGTTAAGATATACCTATTATGCTTATTTTCCCTAAGTTTCATAAAGTATATTATACTATATAATATATATATATAAGTTGAGTTTTCTTTGTTATTTTGAGATCCGTATCCTGATATAGACTATGTTTTGTAGTCTATTATAGTATGTCTCCCCCGTGTAGAGTCGAAGAGAAGATGACCTTGAAGGAAGTTGATGGACAAACGGTTGAGGAAATTGAAACAAAGATAATTGCCAAGAGGCACTATCACCCGAGTTCCCTGGAAAATTTCAAGATATGAAACGTCTGAAGAAAGATCCGATGGAACAACTAGAAGACATGACTTGTATTATTCGCGGATCACCCACAACTTCGAACAAGGAAATCCCATGCATGAGTTTTTGCATCCACATCGACTACCTCGAGCCAAAGGTAACATGAATAGATGTTGAAGAAGATGAGGAAGAAGTTAGAGGAATTGGAATAAAAAAAGTGGACTCGACCTTGAGTCCACCGCAATAGTAAACCTGTGTGGAAAAGACTAATAAAGCTGATCATTGGACCTGGGGCATCTCGTAAATTGCCCGTATGTTCTAATTGATTGATATGTTTTAGTTTGTTTTTTCTGCTTTCGACGACGTTTGGAGTCATGTAGGAATGTTATTTTCGATGTTTTGGAATTATGAGTATTATTAATAAAAGTGATCATTAGTATTTTATTCCGTGTTTATTCGTTTGGGGGGTGGGTATTTTCATTATTTAAAACAGGTGCTATAATGTGTGTTTTATTTTTATGAAGTTCTTCATAGGAGGGAGTACAAACGTGAAAGGGGCATCTATAATTATGGTGGATAACATAATTATACATGCGCCACAACACAGGTAGACTTGCAAGTATGATTACATGGATCATTGTTGATGCGTTGCATGTATGTATATATAGTTATTAAGAAGTATGATTCGATCATGGTTCGTATTATATGGTCTAATGTATATAAATTTTATATCTTATAGAAAATGGCTCCATCACGTCGAAGTGGCAACAACAATAACAACAACAACGAGAACCCTGACATTGCTGCTATTATCGCGCAGCAAGAATGCAAACCATTCTCCTCAAATTGGTCAGTCAAGTACAACAAATGTGAACAAATGCGAATAAACGTAATGGAGGAAATGGTGTGGGTGAAATAGGAAATGGAATGGAACAACGGATGTACTTTCAAGGCATTCCAATCTTGTAATCCCAAGGAGTATGATGGGAAAGGAGGCGTGATAGTGCTTACTCGTTGGATAGAGAAGCTGGAAAATGTGATTGATAATAGTGGTTGTGCGGAGAATCAAAAGGTGAGATATGCGGCCTAGTCAATGGTAAACAAAAGCATTGACCTTGGTGGAAACACTATCCAAAGTCCAAGCAAGAGGACGTGTGGCTGCAATAGCCATGACATGGAACGATTTTAAGGCATTGATGCTTGAAGAATTCTGCCCAAGTAATGAAATGGAGAAATTGGAGAATGAGTTTTGAAATCACAAAATAGTAGGAGCTAATCATGCTGCCTACACTGATAGGTTTCATGAGTTGGCCAAGTTGGTCCCACACTTAGTTACACTTGAGTCATCTCGTATTAAGAGGTACATAGCTGGACTGGCTCCTGAGATTAGAGGAATGCTTCGAGCAACCCAACCAACTACTATTTAGAATGCAATACTGAGAGCTGGGATACTTACTGACGAGGCAATCAGCTGTGGTACCTTGACAAAGGGTAGTGATAAGAGAAAGGGAGTGGAGGAGTCTAGTAAAACTGGAGGATCTTGGAAAGACAACAAGAAGGCAAAGATGGGAACTGGGTTTGTGGCAACAGCCCCTCCTAGAAATGAAATTGCAAGCTCAAGTTCTAAGTGTGGCAAGTGTTATACTTTTCATCCAGAAAACAGACCTTGCAATTGTGCATTGAATTGTAGAAACCCGGTCATTTTTGCCGGATTGTTGGGCACCAGAAACCGTTAGAGCAAGAAGCTCCGGTGAATGCTGTAGAATGAGTAACACTTCTGATAAGTCAATAAGTGTGGTAGTCCAGATCATTTCCGCAACACTTGTCCCAAGATGAATCGAGCATCGGGGTAAGCTGGAAATCAATTGGCTTTGGAGGGCATCCGAAATAACCGAAGCAATAGGAACCAAGTTAGAGGAAGAGCTTTCAACGTAAATGTGAATGAAATGGAGGCGGTCCAGGATCCTAACGTTGTAACGGGTACGTTCTCTCTGAATGATCACTTTGTTATTATATTATTTGATTCTGGAGCCGATTTTAGTTTTATATCTACTGAATTTGCGCCCTTACTTAATGTGAAACCTAGTGTTGTGAATCCTGGTTATGTGATAGAAGTAGCTGATGGTAAGAAAGTAGAAGTGAATAGAATTATTCGTGACTGCAAACTAGAACTAGAAAGTTCCTTGTTTAGCATAAATTTAATACCTTTAGGTCATGGAAGTTTTGATGTGATTGTGGGAATGGATTGGTTGTCCCAACATAAGGCTGTGATAGTATGTCATGAGAGGGTAGTATAAATACCAGTGGAGGATGATAGGATCCTTAGGGTACACGGAGAACGGACCATAGGAATCACCAAAGCATTGAAGAGTGCAAAGGAGGATGAACCGAAGTTGAGTGATATATCTGTGGTACGTGAGTTTGAAGACGTGTTTCCAGAAGACTTATCAGGATTACCTCCGCAACGACAAGTGGAGTTTCGCATAGATCTAGTTCCTGGAGCGACGCCAATTGCGAAGTCTCCATATCGTTTAGCGCTTTTAGAAATGCAAGAATTCTCTAGGCAGCTACAAGAGTTGCAAGATAAGGGTTTCATACGACCTAGTCATTCTCCATGGGGATCGCCAGTGTTATTTGTTAAGAAGAGGATGGTTCGCTACATATGTGTATCGATTATAGAGAGCTGAACAAGTTGACAATTAAGAACCGTTATCCTCTTCCGAGGATTGATGATTTATTTGACCAACTACAAGGATCGCGTTATTTCTCCAAGATAGACACGCGGTCAAGTTATCACCAACTACGCGTGCATGAAGACGACATACCTAAGACGGCGTTTCGAACGAGATACAGACATCTTGAGTTTACGGTTATGCCTTTTGGGCTAACCAATGCACCTGCAGTTTTTATGGATCTGATGAACAGAGTTTGTAAACTGTACTTAGATAAGTTCGTTATTGTGTTCATCGATGACATCTTGATCTACTCGAAGACGAAGGAGGATCGTGAAGTTCATTTGGGTTTGGTGTTGGAATTGTTAAGGAAGGAGAAGTTGTATGCCAGGTTCTCCAAGTGTGAGTTTTGGTTGCACGAGGTGCACTTTCTTGGTTACGTTGTTAATCAGAATGGTATACATGTGGATCCCAGCAAAATAGAAGCGGTAAAGAATTGGAAGACCCCTACGACGCCTTCTAAGATTCGTTCATTTTTGGGATTAGCCGGTTATTACCGATAGTTTATTGCAAATTTTTCCAAAATTGCTAAACCTCTTACCTCGTTAACTCAGAAGAATCAGAAGTATGTATGGGGTGCAGAGCAAGAAGAGGCTTTTTAGACCTTAAATAATAACTTGTGTGATGCACCAATATTAACGCTACCTGATGGAGTTAAAGATTTCGTAGTTTATTTTGATGCATCAAACCAAGGATTAGGTTATGTACTCATGCAAAGGGGCAAAGTGATTGCTTATGCATCGAGGCAGCTGAAAACCCATGACAAGAACTATACGACGCATGACTTGGAATTTGGAGCTGTTGTGTTTGCTCTTAAGACTTGGAGGCACTATATGTATGGAACTAAGAGTGTTATCTATACGGATCACAAAAGTCTTCAACACATTTTCGATCAGAAAGAGCTGAATATGCGTCAGAGGAGATGGATTGAGCTGTTTAGTGATTATGAGTGTGAAATTCGTTACCATCCTGGTAAGACGAACGGTGTGGATGATGCATTGAGTAAGAAGGAGCGGCTGAAACCTAGACGTGTAAGGGATATGGCAGTGACTGTCCAGGCTAGAATGAGAGAAAAGATACAAGTGGCCCAGAGTGAGGCGCTTAAGCAAGAAAATGTAACTATGGAAAACCTGCATGGCCTAGATCAGCAGATGGAAAAGAAAGAGGGCGAGAGTTTGTATTTCATAGACCGTATATGGGTCCCATTAGTAGGAGGTGTGAGAACGATGATTATGGATGAAGTTAACAGATCTAAGTACTATGTGCATCCTGGAGCGGATAAGATGTACCATGATCTTTATGATATGTACTAGTGGCCGGGAATGAAGAGAGATATTTCTACTTATCTTAGTGAGTGTTTGACATGTTCAAAGGTAAAGGCTGAGCATCAAAGGCCTTCGGGTTTACTACAACAACCTGAGATACCTGAATGGAAGTGGGATAAGATCACAATGGATTTTATCACTAAGTTGCCTAGGTCAAAGAGTGGGCATGACACGATTTGGGTCATAGTCGATAGACTGACTAAGTCGACTCATTTCCTAGCTATAAGAGAAGACTATAGTACTGAGAAATTGGCAAAGATCTACATTGATGAGATAGTCGCGAGATATTGAGTTCCTGTGTCGATTATTTCAGATAGAGATGGACAATTTACGTCGCGTTGCTGGCAGACTGTGCAAAAAGCTTTAGGAACAAGGTTGGATATGAGTACGGCTTATCATCCCCAAATGGATGGACAAAGTGAGCGTACAATTCAGACCTTAGAGGATATGTTGAGGGCGTGTGTAATTGATTTTGGTGGTAGCTGGGATGTTCATCTACCATTGGCTGAGTTTTCTTACAATAATAACTATCATTTGAGTATAAGATGTGCTCCGTTTGAAGCCTTGTACAAAAGGAAGTGTAGGTCGCCTGTTTTATGGGCTGAGATTGGAGAAAGTAGTTTGATTGGACCTGAATTGGTTCAAGAAACAACTGATAAAGTTGTGTTGATAAAAGAGAAGCTAAAAGCAGCGAGAGATCGTCAAAAGAGCTACGCTGATAATAGACGCAAACCATTGGAATTCAAAGTAGGAGATCAAGTAATGTTGAAAGTATCACCTTGGAAAGGTGTAATTCATTTTGGGAAAAAGGGTAAGTTAGCACCGAGATACGTAACACCATTTGAGATTCTTGATAGGATCGGTCCTGTAGCTTATCGATTGAGATTGCTTGAGGAATTGAGTGGGGTACATGACACGTTTTATGTGTCAAACCTAAAGAAATGTTTGGCGGATGCTAGTTAATTGTGTAAGTATTATTACGTATATGTATTTTAGTGTTAGTAGTCTAAGATAGGTTTAGATTTTAAGTGGTAAGTTAAGAAAAATATAAAATTTCTATTTTAGGAAAGTTAGGTTAAAAATGAAAAGTTAAAAGTTATTTTTAAAAGTCTAGTGAATTTCGTTTAAACAAAAAGGAATAGTCAAATAAGTTAAGGTTTTTATAAAAATTTAAGGAAATGTAAGTAATTATGCAATTAATAAATTGGAAAAAAAAATAATAATAAATAAAAGGCTATTCGGCCGAATAAAAGAAAAAAAGAAAAGAAAAAAAAATAGAGTTGTATTAGAAATCAAACACTAACTAGGCTTTATCTAGGATTACCTTAGGAGCCTATAAATAAATAAATAAATCCCTAAGCCCCTATTGAAGTTTGGCCAATTTTACAAGAGAAGAAAAAGAAGAAAATTTTAGGGTTCTTGGTTAAGGTATTTTCTAATCCTGGTTTAGTTCTAGTTATTTAATTTTCAATTAATGTAATCTAAGTAGGATGGATTAGGGTTTATAAATTAGGGTTTATAAATTAAGGCTTTGATTTTTCTAGAAGTTTATAATGTTATAATAATTGTTTAATTATTAGTTTAATTGGTTACAAGATTTGATCATGCGTTAGGGTCTAGATCGCCAGAATTAGTTGTCTAATTCACTGTAGAATTTTAGGCAGTTTTGTAACTAGCATAACTCAATCATAAAAATTAAAATAAACAATTTACAACTTACTGGAGATAACCTCAGAGAGTCTACTTTCCAGAAAAGTTAGCCTCGTGAGTTTTTATAGTCAGGAAGTGGGTCAAAAGGTCGTTACAAAATCAGTGTGTAAAACAGTGATGAATTTTAGTTTTGGTTTTGATTTTTCTAAAAATAATTAGACATCTAGTTAGAGGCTAAAAATCACGTGGAAGTTAGTTTATATATTGTGTGTGACCCCTGGATGTTTGCTAAGTATGAAAGGTGGTTTAAAGTGGTCAGCTAATGCCATACTTTTAGAGGGTCAGATTCTAGACAAATTCTGGACACTTTGGATTAATGAATTTCTAAAGGGTATTTGTAAAAGGGTAATGGCTTTGGGAGAGCTATGAGAGCTTCATAGGACATATATGTAGCATTTTTAATTTTGGTTTGAATTGTGGAAGTGTTTAAGTGGTACGTTTAGGACGTGTAAGTGAGTATAAAATTCTGCTCAAAACCAGAAAATTTAAAGTGTAGCATTGAAGTGTAAATGGCGTATGTAGGATTTGGAAAAAGGTTAAAATCAAGTATAGAACTATGATGGATAGCTTAGATATCCATCATAGTTGAGGTTACATCATATTGGGTTGAATGCCTAATTAATGGTAGCTTATTGTGTGCTTAATTGTTTAGATTATCCGTGAAGTGTTTGGTGAAGCTTTTGTTGGATATCTTTTGGAAGCTAAGATCAGGTTGAGTTTCATCAGTCCTCTTTTTATGTTTTTAACATTGGAGTAAAATGATGTAATGTGGTTTTGACATGTTTTTGAAAATTTTTTTTAAAAAATTATTTTTTACTGTGATATGTGTTTGATTGCTTGTTGACTGTGGACAATATGTGACTGATATGGCTTGTTGTTGCATAATATTGTGTTGTGTTGGAGGATCATTAATAGTGGGGCTGATCATCTCACAGATCGTTAATTTGGGATTGATCAACTCAGTGAATTGGTATAAGTCCAGGCCTAAATATAATAGACTTTTAGGTGCGTAAGTAATGTATGTGGGATCGGAGGGGTACGCCTACCCATTATATGTATGGTTTGTTTGATATGGTGATTTGGTTTGCATGTTAGCATAAGTTCATATGTTGCATAATTGTTCTATATTGTTTTGATAATCACAGTAATTGGTTTGAAAGGTTTTTAATGTGAGTCTTAAACCTATGACTCTCACCAACTGTTGTGTTGACGTTTTTAAGCATCATTTTCAGGTGAGCTTAATGGTGCTAAGTTAGAGCGAATTGTAGAATGAGACCGTGAGGATGCTTGGAGTTTCTTTTTTTTTCTGTAGGAATAAATGCGTAGATGAATTGTTTTGGGGATTATGATCTGCATGTCATTTATTGACGGACCTCTTTCTCATTAATACAGACACATTAGGTTCTGGGTACGTTTATGGACACTTTGTGTCATTGCTTTACTTTATTTTTCATTTTTAGTATTTCTTCTGTCTGGGACACATGTGTTGTGATGATAGCATTTTTGGTTTACGCCTCGATTCAGCTTGGGGGGAAGTGACAATTCGGACTGTTTAAAAATTAAAATTGTAATTTTAGGGTTACATCAAACTTTAGGTTTAGGTTTATAAAGGCTCGGGTTAGATTCGTTATCGTTTATAGTTTTAAATCATTACTTGCTTTCATTTTAGGCTTGTATTAATCATTGTTTTTTGCATTTTTTTAATTGTAGAAATAGAAGCAAAAATCATATTTTAGGTATATATTATATATCCTATTGTGCTTAAATCAATTAACGTTTAAAGATTAGTTTTTGAAGACCCTTCCTCATGAAGTTATCGTTTTTCATTTGTGAATATTTTCTTTTTATAAAACTGTAAAAATACAAAAATATTTTATTTTCTTAATTTTTTAAGTAATCAAAAATACCAAAAAATCAAATAACCAACAAAATCAACCGTTGTGTCACTTGTGAATTCGGCCCACCTTTAGATTACAAGCTTTAAGAGAGGTATAAGGAGGGTTGATCCTAGGAACTTTGACCCGAAAGGAGAAAGTTTTTAAAACGCTTCACGCTTACCCGCTCCTCCGCTTCTTTGTGCGTTTTTTAAAGAGCTACCTTTCACTTGTTCGATTATCGGTTACATAAATATTTTTCTTTTTATTTCTCTTATTTTATTTTTTATTTTTAGTGTATGCAAACTCTCTCTTCTTCGAAATTCGTTGGTGAACCTTCTACAAATCCCACTTCTACGAATCCGAAGCGTCGTAATTGTAGACGTTCAAAACAAAGAGTCGAACCGTTCGCTCTTGAAGAGACTCCCGTAGTTACGATGGCCGATCAACGTAATATGGCGAAATTTCTCCGTGCACCCACCGAGGGTTATGCGGAGGCAATCGTAGTACCACCCATTCCCGCTGAGCATTTCGAGCTCAAGCATAGTCTAATAAATCTTGTAACTTCAAAACAATTCTTCGGTTTTGAAAAAGAAGATCCTTATGCTTATATTCGATATTTTAACAAGATTACTTCTACGTTGAAATACAAAGATGTGCCCGAGACATCGATTAAGCTTATGCTTTTTCCATTTTCTATCAATGGTCCAGCCTGGATTTGGCTAGACAAAGAACCTTCACGTTCTATTCTCACTTGGGACAATCTTGTATCCAAGTTTATTAACCATTTCTTTCCCCTCTCAAAAACAACAAATCTCCGAAATGAAATTTCAAAATTTCATCAAAAATTTGAGGAAACGTTTAGTGAGGCATGGGACCGTTTCAAGGATCTCCTTCGAGCATGCCCTCATCACAGTTTTACCGAATTGCATCAACTCGATACCTTCTACAATGGTTTAAACCCATCCGATCAAGATTCGTTGAATTCTGCCGCCAGTGGCAATCTTTTGGAACAAAGTGCTCAAGATGTTTTAAAGATTATTGAAAACAAATCAAAAGTTTGTACTTCAAGAAACAAACCAATTGTTTCTCAAGCGAAAGAAAGTAATGTTGATTCTTCAAAGATAGCTAGTGTCTTAGCTAGTGCAGTGACCAGTTCCATGACCGCAATGTTTAAACAACATCAAGTAACTCAAGCTCCAGCTTTTGTAAAAGTTGTTGAGGAATCTTATGTTACTTGTGGCGGTGCTCATTCTTACCGACAGTGTCTCGCCACCAATGGCAACATTTTTTCGGGCTATCAAGACAATATTCAAGGATATGTTTTAGTAGCCGCAGTGAACTATAATCAAGGAAATTCCAGTTATCCTCTTAGAGTGTAGCTAACCAAATTCGACCACCAGGTTTTGCTCAACTGAATGTGCAAAATAATCAAACCCGGTATAATCATGGATACAATCAAGATAGAGGAAATTATCAAGGAAATACGTCTTATCAACCTCCGATTCAACAATCTCAAGTTGCTACTTCGAGTGACTTAGAGAAATTTAAGAAAACAAATGAAGCGAACATGAAAGCTATGCAAAATCAAATTAATAATGTGAAAAATGAATTGTAATGCTCAAAATCAAATCATAACATTCAAGAATGAAATGAGGAATGAAATGCAAGCTACAATGTCAAATCAAACCAATGAGCTTAAGAATATGATGGCTAGTTTTTTCCAAATGAATACCGCTTCTTCCTCGGGTTCGGGACCACTTCCTAACAATACCATTGCTAACCCGAGAGGTGACTTAAAAGCAATCACCATCCGAAGTGGTATTTCTTATGATGGACCTCCAATTTCACCTCTTCCTAAGGTGGTGGAACGGGAACCCGAGGTGACAAAGGATACGATGCAACCGAGTACCAAAAACATCCAACCTCCGGTAGTCCAAATTCAAGCTCCAATTAATGAGCCCGTTGTTGCTCCTAAGCCTAAACTGTCTATACCTTATCCTTCGAGAGCCAACAAACAAAAGCTCCGTAAAAAAAGATGATAAACTAGCTTCGAAATTTGTTAAAATCTTTAGGGAATTACATTTTGAGCTCAGTTTCGCGGATGCTCTTCTACATATGCCAAAATTTGCTTCAATGTTTAGAAGTCTCCTTAATAACAAAGAAAAATTGTTTGACTTAGCCAAAACACTGGTGAATGAGAATTGTTCGGCGGTTATCCTAATAAAGTTGCCTGAAAAACTTGGAGACCCCGGCAAGTTTCTTATTTCCCAATTTTTTTTGTGATTTAGCTTGTGTTAGTTGAATGCTTAGCCTTGTCCGATCTTGTTGCAGATTTACTTGAGGCCTCTTTCCATATGGAAAGAAGCTCTCACTCCCGAACTTGCTCTAACTCAAATGATTTCTTGAACTTGCAGAACGATCGACCACTAGTCATCCGTATTGCCGAAAATGTCTTGTTGTAAAAGTAGAAGTTTACCATTTTCTGGCCGATTCGTAGTCGTTGATAGATGGTGTTGATCCTCGGGTTCCCTTAATTCTTAAGAGACCCTTTTTGAGGACGGCCGTTGCTTTGATTGATGTTTACGGTGAAGAATTAACTCTCCGAGTTGATGATGAAGCCATAACCTTTAAAGTTGGTCAAATTCGAGATACTCCTTTACTATGATGCTGTGTCGATTATCGAATCGAATGTCATCGACGTTAGCTGTAGGAAGTTGCTCAACGAAGTGCTAGATTTCAGATAGTTCTACGAGTGGCAATCCCACTCTGTCTTTAGATCCTATCCTTTCTGCTTCTTCCCCATATCTCAACCCTTTTGATGTAGGTGACTAGACATTTTGGAAGAAATCGAAGCTTGTTCTTACACATGATTTCTGATTACAATACTTGAAAAAGGAAATTACATTTAAGAAATAAAATACGAATTATGTAAAAACTAGATTAAAAAGAAAAATTCAAGACTCCTTTTGTGTGTGAGAATGAGGCCTATTTATAGTGCCCAGCTGAAGCTTCTAGGACCTCTAGCCCTGCTCTCCAATCTTCAATCTCTGCCATTCATTTCTTCAATCATTTGATCTATAGTTTGTGTTAGTTTTGTGAGTGATTTAGCACAAAAACCCACATAAACTTGTGCTTCTTTCTTTGATTTCGTGGCCTTTGAGCTTGGGCTAGGATAAGTATCCCCTTGATTAGACTAATTTGACCCTTCATTTGTGCTTGAGCTTCCTTGAATTGACCAACGCACCCTCTAATTTTGATTTGCCCCTTGTTTTACCATGGCAGTGAAAATGGGAGAGACGATGAATAGTAAAAGTGGTTCCCGCTCCTTTCTTGACAGTTAAAACTGTTGAACTTTGGGAGGATTGCACTTTTGGTCCTTGTCTTTCTTTTTCATTCTTTCAAGTTATAAATAACTTTTGGAAATTGCAAGAATGGCCCTTGTAGATGAAAGTTGGCTAAGGCTTTGGTCTTTTGGGGCTTCGGCTTTGTACTCTTTTGATTCTCGTGTCCGTGTTTGCTCGCTTTTGATTGTTTTCTTGTGATTTTTGACTTATCCGTACCTGCACACACAAAACACAAATACAAGCATATTTTTGCCATTTTTGGTCTGTTTTTCCTATTGACCCGCAAGACCAAGAGAAGACCACCTTCACTTGCCCTTATGGGACGTTTGCCTACCGACGCATGCCTTTCGGCTTATGTAATGCTCTGGGCACGTTCCAAAGGTGCATGATGGCTATTTTCCACGACATGATCGAGGAAACAATGGAGGTCTTCATGGATGATTTCTCGGTCTTCGGGGATTCTTTCTCTTCATGCCTCTCCTATTTAGACAAAATGCTCAAATTGGGAGAAATACCATCTTATGGTAAAAGAAGGCATTGTTCTAGGACATAAGATTTCAAAGTCCGAGATTGAGGTCGACAAAGCTAAGGTTGATGTTATAGCTAAACTCCCTCATCCGACTTCCGTTAAAGGCATTCAAAGTTTTTTAGGTCACGCCGGGTTCTATCGTCGATTTATTCAAGTTTTTCTAAAATCGCCCGGCCGATGACCCACCTTCTTGAAAAAGATACCCCTTTCATATTCTCGAAAGAATGTATTGAATCGTTTAATACACTTAAGAAGAAGTTAACCGAAGCTCCAATTTTAGTTGCCCCCGATTGGGACCTACCATTCAAAATTATGTGTGATGCTAGTGATTACGCGGTAGGTGCAGTCTTGGGGCAACGTAAGACCAAACATTTTCAGCCTATACACTATGCTAGTAAGACCATGATGGATGCTCAAGCACATTACACTACGACGGAGAAAGAATTATTAGTCGTAGTGTATGCTTTCGATAAATTCCGGCCTTATTTAGTCTTGTCGAATACCATAGTGTATACGGACCACTCGGCTCTCAAATATCTTCTTGCCAAGCAAGATGCTAAGCCGAGATTGCTCCGGTAGATTCTCCTACTCCAAGAATTTAATGTCATTATTCGTGATAAAAAGGAGCAGAGAATCTCGCTGCCGACCACTTATCAAGACTTGAAAATCCCCACCAAGGTGATCTTGAGAAAAAGGAAATTACAGAAACATTTCCTCTCGAGACACTTGGGATGGTTACCTTTCGTGGTGATTCGAGTACCCCATGGTTTGCCGACATTGCAAACGACCATGCGGGGAATTTTATTGTGAAAGGGATGTCGTCCCAACAAACGAAAAAATTCTTCAAAGACATGAAGCATTATTTTTGGGATGACCCCTACTTGTTTCGAGTTTGTACGGATCAAATGATTAGACGATGTGTTTACGGCCAAGAAGCCATTGATATCCTCACGGCTTGCCATAATGGACCCACCGGGGGACATCATGATGCCAACTACACCGCTAAAAAAGTCTTTGATTCTGGATTTTATTGGCCTACTATTTACCGAGATGCCCATGACTTGGTCACATAGTGTGGCGCTTGTCAACGTCAAGGCAAAGTCTCGCAACATGATGAAATGCCTCAAAACGCAATTCAAGTATGCGAGATCTTTGACGTGTAGGGTATCGATTTTATGGGCCCGTTCCCGTCTTCACAAGGGAACAAGTATATACTCGTGGCCGTCGATTACTTGTCAAAATGGGTTGAAGCGAAAGCGCTCCTCACCAATGACGCCCGAGTTGTTTGTAAATTTTTAAAACCTCTCTTCGCCCGATTTGGGACCCCTCATGCTATCATTAGTGATCGCGGTACCCATTTTTGCAATGACCAGTGGGCAAGTTGAGGTTTCCAATCATGGTTTGAAACGTATCTTGGAAAGGACCGTAGGTGAAAACCGTGCTTCTTAGTCCGATAAGTTAGATGACGCCTTGTAGGCCTTCCGTACCGCATTCAAGACACCTATCGGGTGTACTCCATATAAGCTAGTGTACGGAAAGGCTTGTCATCTACCTATCGAGTTTGAACACAAGGCCTATTGGGCCTTGAAACATTGTAATTTCGACCTTAAGACTGCGGGTGATCACTGAAAAGTTCAAATGAATGAATTAAATGAACTTCATGATCAAGCTTACGAGAACTCTTTAATCTACAAAGAGAAAACAAAGAAGATTCATGACTCGAAGATTAAGAACTGCACTCTGCTTTTTCAACTGTTGTGAACTTAGTCCTTCTCTCAATTCCGATTAAAGATATTTCTCGGGAAAGCTAAAAACCCGTTTGGACCGGACGCGTTCACCGTTGCTCCAAGTTTTCCTTATGCACCGTCAAGTTATCTCAAACGCGACGGGCCAAACCTTCAAGGTGAATGGTCATACACTCAAAACAACTAACTTTGAGGGACATACAACCCTAAAGGTTGTCCCGTATCTCTAAACTTTCCCTATGGACCAATGAATTCGGGGATATGAGCAAGCTTAGTGACTCATAAATTAAACAAACGCTTCGTGGGTGGCACCCATGCTTAATCCTAATATAATTAAAATAGTAGTAATTAATAAATTTGTTGTGAGGAGGTTCGCCTCTTTCTTTCATCGTGTTTTAATGGTTTATGTGTCTGTCCAGGACTTGCCCCGCTTATGGAAAGCTTCCGTGCTCGTGGTTTGTCCTTCGTTCCCTCGAGCTTCAATCCTTAGCATGATTATGGGAAACCAATATCCTATATCTTATTAATAACGTTTACCTTTGAGCGTACTTAATAAACGACTTTTAGATTTACGTAGAACCCTTCTTAAACATTAAGGACGAATGTTTTTTTATTCTAGTATTGGGGGGGGGGATCTACGATTGAATATGGCCTGCAGTCTTTGTGGTTTTTACTAATCCAGATTTTACAACCAAAATCCAAAAAAATAAAAAATTTACAATTTTCAAAATACAATGTAGTGTTTTATACAATATTTGATGTTGACTTTTCTGCTGGGTAGAATAAGAATAAATTTTGACTCGATCGAGCGTGTTGAGCTCTTATCTTTATCCCTTAACCATTATAAACTTGACTAAACGTTCGCGGATCTTTTTATTAAAGATTTTAAATTTACGAAGAACGAGAAATGATAGAGTTAATTATGAGTAAGATGCTAAACAATGATTAGTTGGAAATCTTAAGAGCTCATAAGTGTAATTTGTGGCTTTTTCTCCCATAAGCTTCTAACCGGACTAATAATACGTGCACTTTTTGAAAATTAAACTTAAATCAATGATTTTTGAAGTATAGTCGATAACAATAATTTATTTAGTCTTAGTTCAAATTTATACTTAAATTTTCTAAAAAGAAATTTTCTCTATATCATGGTAATATAAAGTGTAAAAAAAATGAAAAATGAAAAATGAGATAATAATAATAATAAAAACTGTGGGCTAATAAAAGTTTACTGCATCTTGCCGGCTCACAACCGATGTTGTAGCCTTCTAAAAGGTCGATGATTTCCTTAGTTTAAAGAATGTATAATTATATTAAGTGTAATATATGTGATTTAATAAATAAAGGGAAAATCTCTTTTTCTTAAATTTAAATATGCTTTTGAACTAAGACTATTTTTTTTAAGTTGTGGTTTTTCTAAATAAATTTTTTGTTTAAAAGAAGCCTAAGAGTTTTTGAAACCGAAGGTCCATGAGTTCCGATACTATTCTCTGTGGGGTATCAAAAGTCTGGTCACCTAAGCCGGTCTCGGCTAGGATGTGCCGAGAAGAAAGTCGCTACATGGAATGATATCGCCTTCAAAATCATAATTCTTGGGTGGAACGTGAAGCATAGAAATATTGTAATTTTCTTAAAAAGTTTGATCTATGGTTAAAATTCGAAATAAGCACATTCACCTAAGATATAATAATTGTCGGGAGTGAAAAGTTTACAAATTGCAAGTATGAGTAGTGTTAGCATCTTATCTTGTATTTAACGGTGATTTTGTTTTTAAGCTTGGTTTGGGACAAGTGAAAAATCAGGGACGATGAATTTATCCTTTTTGGGCACTTTACGATTGAAGTGCTTCTTATTCTATGACCCTAAAGGTTATGAAATAATGAAAGTCCAAACATTCTAGTTAGAAAAAGAAAAAAGGAAAAATATAAAAAAATATGTGTAGTAGTTAATGTAGATTTATAAAAATGGTCAAAACGGGGCTTTTCAAAGCTAATGATTCTTTAATTCCCCTTGATGAACACTTAGATACTTTTCGAGGTAATTAGTCGAGGGGGATTGACATTCTTGGTTTTCTAAAGTGTTTACTTATGGCAATGCGTGAGGACACGGCAATAGTTTCGTATGGGGGATTTTGGTATGTGCTTAATTACACATACCTTTGACCTAATAAAACGAGCTTAAACGACCAAAAACGGACATAAAATGCCAAATATATGTGTGTTTTGCTTTGTATACTATGCAGGTAACGGATATTCACTAAAGGACAAAAACGAAGCCAAAACCGACAAAACCGAGCACGAGAATGGAAAGAGCGTGAAAAGTTAAAATCAAAGTCAAAAATGTCAAAAAGTTAAAAAGTCAAAGAGTCAAAGTCAAAGTCGAAGCCAAAGACATGTGCATGGACCAACCTGCACCCAAGTTAATGGGTCGGGTCAGCCCATTAATCATCAATCATAAGCCTTAAGCTTTTAAGCCCTTATAAAGCCTAAAGTCCAAAACCATACTAACCCGGGCCAAAATCTATAAACATATATGCCCATTAACCTTAACCATAACACCTTTAAAACCTTTTACACCATTAGTCCCTGGGGTTTACACTGTTAGTCCTTGGGGACTATCACTGTTAGTCCCTAACTATTACACCATAAGTCCTTAACACTAACCTTATTACCCTTTTCCCTAAACCCACGTTACCCCAACTCAATTAAAACTTCTCCTGCCAAAACCAAAACATCACTATTCATTATCTCTGTCACCTCGACCCCTGCTCCCCAAAACAAACCCATCACTTTCCCACCTCAACCCCACTTCACAAACGGACAAGGCCACCTTGGCAATCCCATGATTTTTCATTGGCTATGGGACATCACAAAGAATCAAGGGCTGTGATTCAAGAACTTGGAGAACAAGATAATTGAAGGGCTCAGACTAAGGCTTGGAGAGCACTCACACAAGAAACACACTTCAAAGTTGAAGAACTTTTCAAACGGCTATAAGTAGTGTATGTTTTCACACAATAGGGGATATCTAGTGTAGTTTATTTTTTATTGTATTTTCAGCTTATCTTAGTTTAAAATCAGTTTATTGTATTTTCTTTCAAGTATTGTAAAAGTTTTTATAGTTTAATGAAATTTTATGCAAAAATTCTGTTTTTATGATTAAGCTAATTATATGTTTGAAAATGTTTGATAAGCTCCATAAGCTCTTGTTTAATCTGTTCTAATAAAGCAATATAGACTTTTATATAGCTTTTAAGTGTTTAAGCTTAATTCACCAAAAATTCACCCCTCAAAGTACCACAGCTTATTTGGAATAAAAGTCAATTCTAGAAGGGCTTTTAAGACCACACTAGCTTATCTATGATAAGCTAGAGCTTGTTGAATAGCTCTAAGAGCATTTGCTGCCCTTGTTTAAGCAAAGGGCTTTATAAGTCCTCACTTTTCCATTTTATAGCTTATTTACTATTTTAGTGCTTATTACTGCTTATTCATGCTTATTATTGATGTTTGTTGCTTATTTATGTTTACTCATAACTTAAATCTTATTTGTTCATGTTTTTCATAAAAACTGTTACTTTTAGCTTTAAACTGCTTATTCTAATTATCTTATTTCTAGTGCTTAACTCTGTGTTTTTATTGCTTATTAGTGCTTAAATTCCATTGTTGGTTATCTGTTTTTAATAATCTTGGCTTAAATAAGTGAAATCAAGTTTAAAAATGGATGTTGAATTCTTAAAGTGCCAAAGTGGGTCAAAAATAGTTTAAAACTGTTTTGGGTCACTAAGCAAACTTTAACAAGCTTATTAAAGATGTTTTAATCAGTTGTCAAAAGTTTTTAAAGTTTAATATCAAGTTTTAAGGTGTCTTC
>BQNB010116801.1:0-21292 GCA_026074375.1 Tanacetum coccineum
AACCAGCGAATGAGGCCAACTGCTCCTTCCGTACCATTGAAGTTGAAAGGTTGACAGCTTATGAACTCTTTATAGTTTCCCGTTTTTGGTACAAGAGTTCCAGTAGGTCCGGTGTTCCTATTGGGATTGTTAGTACTTGCCATTGTTGCAGCTTGGGCTTCTAGAGCTGCGGCAACACTGTCAGCAACTAGTTTCTTGATGGCAGCCTGAGTCATGGCTGGTGATTCAGATGTTGATGTTCTTTTGGGAGGCATTCTATCAACATAAGATAACACGTAATAAGAATAATATCCAAAGTCTTTTCCTTAAAATGCTTAAAGTTCAAAAATAAACATTGTCACAATAGTGATATCGAAATCATAGATACCTATTTGATATGAATTCTAACAAGCATTAGACTTATTAGTTCATTTTCTAGGGATTACGGTAAGATTCATAATGATATCTAACTTTGTGAAGATAAACTTATCAAAAGGATAGTCTAGAGATGGTAGTTAGTTAACTTAACCGGTAATGAAGATCCTAATGATGAAGATGGAGATGAGAGATCGTAATATAGAATATAGGATGAGTATGAAACAATGAAGTACAACGGGATCACCATTATATTATATCATGAACAACTTGCCTTTGTATTGTACATAGTTAAAATTTAATAAGTGTTGTTATTTATACCACACATCCTGTGGCTAGGTTCTAACAAAAACTATAACTAGTATCTAATCTAGTAGTCCGATGGTCCTTCCTGGTTATTCTTGTGTTCATAGATTGCATCCAGAAGACTTTCCTTATCTGCTTGGTGACGAACCTGGATATCTTTAATGGATTTTTCTAGATTAGCAATCCTGAAGCGAGCCAGAGCAATCTTGTTGTTATTTCCCATTTGGTTTCTTTGAATTTTAGCAATTTGAGTACGAGTCTCTTGGAGTTCAGTTTCCAGATTGTCAAAATCTTGTTGTATGGTCACCCGACCTTTTCCAAGACCTTCTATTTTGTCTTCCATGTGCTCAATGCGGTTAAGAGACAGCTCATCTAGGTGATTTAAAATTTCCTCAATTTGTTCCTCGTGACGTTCCAAACTCGTCTTATGAGAACTTTCTCCTATCTCAAATTCTTGAGGTAGGGCAGGAGTAGAGGAGGATGATCGGTCACGGCCTCATTTCTTAGGTGGCAATAATTCCTCAGGAAGAAAGAATTCTTGAGGATTAAACATTGGTGATAGTGTTGGAGATGGAGGCACAATAGTTGGTGGTGGAGTAGGAACTTATGGTGGAATAATAGCATCATATGCATGCATGACCTTCATATAGGGGTCATCATGAAAAAGTGAAAGAGTTGGTTAAGCTATTGGAACTAAACCACTTGAATTATTTGAAGATTCAGAAGAAGTATTTCCCGGTGAAGCTGGGAAATAGTACGGGGAAGCAGGAATATAGTGAGGAAAGTTAGAGGAAAAAGCATCCTCGATATCGGAAGTAGGGTGGTTGGGAGAAGACATCGTGCTATTAACAACCCAGCGGTAAATAACATAAGTTATTTATATAATAGTTATGTATCTTTACATACTATTCGTAAAATGCAGTGGCACGAAGGACTTTGATAAGAAAAGTAGTTATAGTTAAGGTTTTAACCTTGTTCTCTTTAGCGTGGCTCTTGATTACCAATCTTAACACCCCTTATTTTTGACATTGCAGGGGAAGCTTAATCTGGGGTATTATTTCATGTAAAACAGTCCATAATATAGGATAAAGACTTGAAATAGACGTTTTTAAAAGATAAGTGTACCATTCATTATTCATCAGAGTTTTTTAAACAAGTCCCAAAAATCTACATGAAACATAAAGTTTGAATGATAAACAGTTTAGCCTTCTTCAAGTCTGTGGCCACTCCGTGCCATAAGATGTCAGTTACTGAGATAACATGCTAAAAAAGGTAACACATGGTGAGTGAAATTCATAGGTTTATAATAAATATTGTAAATACAAGTTATCATAAGAGTGGGTTACGTTGCTATACACCCATAAGTGTAATAATTGCAATGAGTACAATTATTATGGAAAATAGTATTATTGCGTCTAAGCTCATGGCACCGAGGCCTTAAGGAAAGGACTTAGGGAATAATATATCAGAATAGCATACAGTTAGAAAAACATTTTATGGTTTAAGCATGTATCTCCTTACGGGTTTATGAAATATTAAAGTGATTTAAAAGTGAGGCTATGAACTTACCTTAACAGTATAGAGAAATCTGATTGATGGCAAAAGTATATCAAGTGAAAGTAACGTATATCTTTGATTTTGTTAAATTATGGAAATATTGTATCGATGTTCGGGCTATCATAATCCAGAGGCCATGTAGTATCGTTTAAGGAGCCAGGGCACTTTAAATTGTAAACCCAGCAAACTCGTCAAAACAAAAAACTCAAATGAAATCCTTCATATGAAATTCCCTAGTAACGTGATACGATAAGATTTTAAGTTTCTTCAAAAGTTAGTTGATAATAAATTACGTTAAATAAAAAAATATACGAATTAAGCGTCGATTTATGTCATAAACGATAAATGTGTCGGGTTTTAATAAAATCGAGTTTTATAATATTAATATATATTTTTATAATTTATATAAAAATATTATATTTTATATTTCTTAGTTTGCAAAATTGGCAATATATACCCTTGGTTTATAAACTTTTACGACTTTAGTCCTTTATATATAAAGTATATATAATTTAAACCTTTAACTTTAAAACTTGGAAAAATAGGTCCTTATATTTATAAATTTAGAATAATAACATTTTTAGCCCCTTTAGTTATAAATTTCAAAAAGTTACGATATATACCCCTATGCATGGAAATATTTGCAAAACAAGCCAAAATGCATGCAAGCTTATTTTAAGATTCCAAATGATATTTGCAGGTTATAGCTTATTAGAATAAGCTAAAATAAGATGTTCTAATGTAACAAAAGTTTAGAAAAAGGATTCGTTAGCTAGAAAATCAAAACGGGTCGTTTTTAGGGTTTTAATCTAAAACACATGGGTTTGAGGATTCAAAGCTTCAAACAAGAGTTCATATATGATCCTAAGAGTATTATGAACATTCTAATATAGAATATAAGCTGATGGAACAAGATCTTAGGCTTACTTGAGCTAAAATGGGTCAAAATAGGTTTTTATGACTCGTACGCCTAGGAATGGCTTCAAGACTTTCTTTTTCTTGCTACTTGGCTTCTATTATGAGCTTAGGGACTTCTATTGATCTTCTATTGCTGCTAGGGAATGGCTAGAACTCTATTTGAGTGTGTGAGATAAGTTTTGAGGGATGCTTTAAAAGGGTTGCTTGGTTCGTGTATTTATAGGGCTTGGAAACCTTTCTGCCCAAGTTTTCTTGTTATTCAAGGGTCAAGTGCTATAGTGTGATGACTAATGAGGCCTAGATATGAGTATTGAGGGCTAGGGAGTGTAGCTTTGCTAGGTGTATGGTGTTGGAGGGGTGTTTGGAGGTCACGGCTAAACAAGGGTGACAAGGAGGTGACTTGGCCAACTTGGTGGCCAAGGGAGGAGGTAGAGGTGCTTGTAAGCTGCTTGGTGACATAAGGGTGAGGTCATGGAGGTGCTTGGATGGGTGCTTGGTTTAAAAATGGGTCAAAAAGGAAGAAAAAGGGTATCGGGTTCATTTAGGGCTCGGTTTAGGGTTTAGGGTTTTAAAATGTGGATTAGGGTTAGGATTAAGGGTAGATTAAGGTTTAGGATTAGTGTTAGGATTGAGATTAGGGCTTAGGATTAAGGTTTAGGGCTTAGTTTTAGGTTTAGGGTTTAGTTTTTGGTTGAAAGTGAAATTAGGGTTTAGGGTTTAGGGTTTTAGATTAGGGTTTAGGATGAATTAGGGTTTAGGTTTAAGGTTTAAAAGTCATGCATTAAGTGCTTGTACCTTGTACTAAAGTGGTGGTAAAGAAACTAGAATGAAAACGGTGGTAAAATGAGCTTATTTGACTTTATGCTTCATTGATTTGTACCTTGAGCTTAAATGAGTTGTACATTGACTTAGAGGGAAAATATAATTCAAATGTGGTGCATTGTACACTTGTACACATGCTTTAAAGGCTTGCACATTCATTTTATATGTATACATTACATATAATTAGGGTTTTGATATAAACGTTTACGTTTAAAGCTTGTTTTGATATAACATTTTGAAAAGTACGTTAAATAGATAATGTACTTGGTAAAAATGATATTAAGATATAGACTTGACATATTAGGATGTTTACATGATATAAACATAGATATAGATGGCATTGATAGAGGTTGCGTGAGCTCGTTTACTTTAGAGATGCAAGTTACGTTGCATAATGAGATAAAGCAAAAATTTCCCTGTAAGATGGTGGTATATATATAATAGATGGATATTACAGTGCATCTAATTTAATAGATGGATATTTACATTGATGAAAATTGCGGGTTGTTATATAATAGCAGAGATCTTGATGTGGCAGGCAGTAGCATCTTTAAGCTCAAGGACATCAGGGAGACCTAAGAAAGAAAGAAGATAAACATATTGGTGAACCCATAAACAATAAAGAACAAGTTAAAGAAGGAACAGTCTACCTTCGTCATCATCAGACACTATCAAGAAGGGAACATCATCCTTTAAAGAAGAATTCTTGGCACGGGTGGCACGGGAGGTTGAAGACCCAGGAGCAAGTTTTCTCTTGACAGGAGGCCTAGATGACCCTCCTCTAGTCTTACACTTCTTATCCTTAATCTGAGCAGCTACACTTCCAGGGTGAACAACAAACACTTCAAGCTTTGGGCTTTCCCTAGAATATGTCGTAACCTCTACAGGCTGGATCACAAGCTTTTCGTTGGCTTTTAGAGGCTCCGTGTTTACTGAAACAGATGGAGAACCAGTGCCGAAGCCCGGGGAAGGTTCCTTGGGCAAAAACGACAGATCCTCATCATCTTCGGCGTAGATAAAGTTCCTAAAAGCCATTTCTGCAAGAAGAAAAAGTAAATCATATATCAGTGAAAAAGGAAAAAGAAGAAAGAAACATGAAAGAAAATACCCTTGCCGCCCGCCATGATCGCAAGTCGTTGCTGACCATGTTCCCACGAAGGTTTGAGGCCAACCAAGAAAAGAATAGGATCAAGAAAAACAAGAACACTCATAGGATATCGACCAAGAAGCTGGAACATGGGATTCTCTTCAATATTTAGGGGAAGTTTATCTTTGAACGATTTTAAATCAAGCAGAAAGAAGTTGTGAATACTTAGCAGGGAAAATGGAGTCTTGTACATAGAAAAACCGCTCGTGCCAACCCTTGATACGAGTAATGACGTTAGGGAGAAGATTAGGAACATGTTTTTAGACCTTTTGGCAAAGGTCAACCATATACCAGCTCAACACAAATTGAAGAACCCTTGAAAGAGGTTAACATAGGGCTCACAACCATAAGCTTTACACATGACAACAAAAGTGGTGAGCTTGGCATAACCAAAAGTGTTAAGCCTAGTAAGGGGAAGCCTAAGATTTGCAAGAGAAAATGATTAAATTTAGGTAAAATAACATGATATTCAGAAGGAATAGGGTAGAGGGTGAGAAAATCATTGAACTCCTCCTTTGAAAGTTCACAAGTTTGAGTGGCTATGGAATCTTTCGCACTCATAATTAAAAGGATGGTGATTATTATCTTACCTCAGAGATAGATGAGTAGCAGTTCAAAGATAGTAGAAAAGAAGATGATGACGACGGTAAAAGGAAAGAAGAGTTTATGGCAAATTATTTATAGGTAATTCTCAACACCTTTACGACCGTCCACGTGTAAAGCATCAGGGGTCATCCGTATTTCAAATTAGAGTAAAAAGTGGGATAAGACATTCACGATTACCCAGGAAGACTGTTGAGTAATCTTTATTTAAAGACTCAACTAACTCCACGACAAGTGGACTTATAATTCAATGCATACAGCAAGCCTGCTTGAGCCTTCGATATGGTCTGTGATTTAGTCTACATTTGAGGAGGCGAACGTAATGCATCCATAGATGCATACATTACATTCGACTAGGAGGCTTGATGACGTACCCTCCTCTCCGTCTCGGAGGCCTCCCCTTCAAGATTGAATAGGATCCTCTCCTAATTGTACTTTAAAACCTTTAAATAGTTTCGAGTGGCGTAAAACTGTCTTCGAGATGGTTACTAGTATGGGAATTGACTCGCGCAAACTCACTCCTTAATATGTATCAATATAAACAAATATAAATACACAGAGACAAAATATAAAAATAGGATCAGAACAAGGATCAGAATCCGCGAGACCAAGAAAACCGGAAGTTGTATAGTGTGTCTCCGGGTCGTTATGTCCCAACGAGGCTTGAATTGAAAATCGAAAGACGGATTGATAATCGATGTTTGAAAATGACAAGGAATGATTGGGCACTAACACTGATAAGCAAATGCACATAAAAATAAGCAAAGAAAATAAGCTGGAACAAGAATAAAAGCTAGAAATGGCAGAAACACTTAAAACTTTTACACTAAGACACAAATAAGTTCAAATTAGCTTAAGACAAATCAATTAAGCTAAACTAACTCTAAATAAGCAAATTCAAAAAGCAATTAAGCTAACTTAAGCAAGAAAAAGACAGCAGTACTAACAGATTTAACTAACGGTACTAACTTGGAGTTAGTACTGCTAGCTTTAAGTTAGTACTGCTAGCTTAAACAAAACACAATGAAACAAGAAATAAGCAAAGAAGCTAAAACAGATAATTAACTACCCCTAATAAGCATTCAGGCATAAGAATAAGCAACTAGATTAAACTAAAATAGCAAATAAGCTAAAAAGCTACAAACTGATACACTATTGAAAATACTTTGAAAAGGAAAATAAGCTTAAATAAGCTTACTCTTAAAGACAGTAAAGGAAAATGGTTTAATCTACTCTAAAAAAAACTAAGGAAATCTTAAATAAGCAGAAATAATAAGCTGATACGCTAAAATAAACCACCAGTACTAACAGTTTTAACTAACGGTACTAACTTGGAGTTAGTACTGCTAGCTTCAAGTTAGTACTGCTAGCTTTAAAAGTTCCAAAAGTGAACTAGCAGTACTAACTATGGGTTAGTACTGCTAGTTGAAAATATCCCTTAAAGTTTTCAAAAGTCATTTTTCTTTTTATTTTAAGCTGATTAGGTCCTAAATTATTTAAAATAGATTATCACAAAACAAAATAAGGCATTATATAAGTGTTCCAGTCAACAATAACACATAAATAGACCGAATCAATCTAACAGTGTTTAACTCATACTAACCTTATTGAACTAGGGGAAATGTGCATAAGTCACTTTTAAACTAACAACTAAGCACTATAAGCAGTTCTGTAGTAAATAAGAAAAACAAGAGAAAGAGAAACTTACAACACCCTTGCTCAAAACAGGGTTAAACCAAGAGTCCTACAAGCTCGTATCTTGTATAAAAACAAGCTAGTTAGAGTCCCTAAGCCCATCCAGTACTGTTGCTTAACTTCCATGGAATAAGCTGTGTGTAGTATTATTTTGAGAGTGATTTTTGGGGATTTCTCTTAACTACGTAAACTTTTAAATTTACTTAATTAAAGCACTTTATAAACAAGCAGTATTATTGAGGGAGACTTTTGTAACACAAAACAGCACAATTAAGAAATTAATTAAAGGAATCGTAAATTTGACTTAAAACATTCCAATTTACATTAAAACTTGAAGTGTTACAAAGCTGAAAGTAAAAGCTGTATATGAATTGTATGTAATGAAATAAGATAAGTTTATATTGAAAAATTTTAAGATTAGAATTTTATAAGATTATAAACTTAATTATCACTTGCAAAGTTGGGTTTTTAAAATTGGGTCCGATTTTTCATTAAAAAGAAGTTTGGTATGGTTTATTAAGATATATTATAGTGATGTATTGATTAGGTTGTTATGGGTAAGAAAAAAACAAAGTTGTGTTGCTAGTGTGAGGATCTAATAATAAAATCACAGCCTTCAATTTCTTTTGTGCTTCTTTGGAGTCAATCACAGCCATCGAAAAGCTTGGAAAGTGGTAGGATTGCCAACATGGCACTTATACAGCGTGGGGGGAAATAGTGGAGTGGTTAAATGATTTAGCTAGGTGTTGAGTGTTTTGCAGGAGAAAGGAATGAGGAAAGACATCATCTACTCTGACCTGGGTTTGTTGGCTGGAGAAAAATGGTCTTTGGTAGGTTGGCAGCTTTGGCCCCTCAATTCTTATAACTTCATTGTAAACTTTGCCCCTTTATTGAACAACTTTTTAGGGGTTTTGGCAGAACTGGCCCCTAAAGTTATACTTCACCCGCAATTTTCGATTTCAGCCCTTGCTCTTTGTAACACAACTTGAGTTAGGCAAGTTTTAAGATCACCTCACGTTGTATTATCTTCGATGTGGCTGACTTGCTTCGGATTGACTTTGTCTTTTCCATCCCGTGCTTGGTTTGGTCGTTTTGGAGCTTTCTTCTTTGAATATCCGATCCTGCACAATTCAAATTCAACATACAATATACAATGTATCTTGGTAACGTCTTTAGTCTTTAAGTCCGTTTTTAATGGAACAGGTGTAATGTGAAATAAGCACATACAAATCCCCCTACTAAGGTTATTAGCGAGTCCTCACAGCAATGTATGAAGTAAACACTCAAAAAATAAGAAATCTCGATCCCCCTCGACTAATAACCTCGAAAAGTAGCTAAGTGTTCGTCAAGGGAAATAAAGAATCAATAGTTCCGACAAGTCCTGTTTTCACCAAAAAAAATTATATGTACACTAACTATCCCTAATATTTTTGGATTTTCCTTTTTCTTTTCTTGACTGCCTGTTTGACTTCCTTTATTTTATAAACACTGGGATCATAGAATGAGAAGCGTCCATAGAATAATCTACGGATGTCCTGACGGATAAATTCATCGTCCCCGATTTTTCACTAGATCCAAACCAAGCAATTAAACAAGATCATTTGTCAATATACGACCTAAAATGTTAAGCACTCATACTTATGACTTGTGGACTTTCAACTCCCGACATGGATATATGATTTAAATGTGTGTACTCAATTCAACTCAACCATAGATCAACTTATTTCCATAGTCGTAATTCAAGATGAATCATGACTCAAAGCAACAACTTATTAGGACCTTGTAACTTGATTTTAAAGAACGAAAATTTAACTGTAGAACTTTTTGCAACATCCTTTATCATCATAATCATAAGTCCTTAAAGCTAGGAATGCGTTGCTTAGTTTGAAACACATACTCTAAGAGCCTCGCTCCTTAGTAGATATCACCAACTAACGACCCGGGTTGTTTTTCTTAGTTTGAAAACCCACCCCATTGCCTAGCGTAGTATGGAAATCACTCAACACCTTCTTCCTAATAATGAGGCTACGGAACAATAAGGTGTTTTAGTTTGAAGAAACCACTCACCTAGACTTCAGCTTCCTGGTGAATATCGACAAGACAAACCAAATCCTTCAAGTAAAAAATGTCCTTAGTTATTGAACTACCCCACCAACGTGTTAAGCGAGTGGATATCATGACACATTTTACTTGCTCCATATACTCAAATTATGTTTCATTGCAATAACTGTTCAATATCCATGCATTTTTGCATCATATTTCATTCATGCTTCTTGGCATTTAACTTTCAAATTATTAAGAACAGAAAAACTTCGCTTTTAAAGAATCAAGTTACAAATTGAAGCTTTTTCTAAAAACATCGATTGACTTAGTTGATTTGAAAAGAGCACGTATGATTAGGTGGATTAGAAGCTAATGGGAGAAAAAGCCACAAGTGTTAACTCATATTATTTATAGAAGAATCTGCTCAAACATCATCAACTTATATTTAACTTATCACTTCTTGTTCTACATCTTTCACCTATTAAAATTTAGAAGCAATAGAATTCAGTAAAGCTTAGCCTACAATAAGGTAGAACTAACAGCTAGGGCTCCACAACCTGATTGAGATTTAAAAATTATTCTCATTCTACCCTTTAGAAAGTCAAACTGAGACAAAACACTTATTTTATTTTTGGAAAATTTTTAAATTTGTTCATTTATCTTTGGTATTTTTGCAAAAAATTTGTGATAACAACAGATTACGTGACAACAACCGCTGCAGGAAAAATCAAATCGAAGATCCCCCCCTCCATTACTAGAAACTAAACCTCGTCCTCCTCGATGTTTATGCAATGGGCAACCTAAGTAAATCTAAGGCCGTTTATGAAGTGTGCCAAAAGATAAAACGTTAGTCGATTAGATTAGGATATTGGATTCCCAAAATGAAGCTGAGGATGTGAAACTCTTGTGAATGAAAGACAAAACTGAGAGCACGAGAGTCTTCACAATCCGGGCAATCCTGACAATTAACAACACAAGCACTCGAAACAAAGAAAACGGGCAAATGAAGAGCAACCTCCACACAAACAAGAAAACAACGTATTCATTTTTACACAATACTACGATAAGCATGGGGTGCCTCCCACGAAGCGCTTGTTTAAGGTCGCTATGCTTGACCCGTCCCCGAATTTATTGGTCCATGGGGAATGTCTGGAGATCTGGGACTACCAATTGTGTACGTCCCCTCCAAAGTAGTGCTTCAAACGGTGACCATTTACTTTGAAATTTGCCTGATTTGGGAAAACTCGACAGTGCCATATGGAAAAAATTGGGATATACAGTGCATGGTCCCCTCCAGCGGTCTTAAGCTGCCCGACAAAATCTTCATCTAGAGTTTAAAAGAGGAGACCTCCGATCAACCGACGTTGAAAACGCGTTTTTGTATCTTGGAGTCATGGATTTTATTTGTTTCTCTCTTTATTCGATCAAAGAGTTCTCATAGGCATGATCACGAAGTTCATTAAGTTCATTGAGTTGAACTTTTCTGTGATCACCCGCGGTTTTGATATCAAAGTTTGTATGCTTAAGGGCCCAGTAAGCTTTGTGCTCGAGCTCAATCGGAAGATGACATGCCTTATCTTCCCGTACACCAACTTGTATGGAGTACACAAGTCCGATTGTGTTTTGTAAGCTGTGCGGAAAGCCCAAAGTGCGTCATCTAATTTATCTGATCCGACCGAATGAGGCACGAATTTTTGCCCCACAGGTCCCTTTCAAGAATTCGAGTTTCCAAGCCACGATTGGATACCTTAACTTGCCCACTTGTTTGGGATGATACGCATGGAGAACGATGAAGTGACACCGTATCTTTAAGCAAGACCTTTGGCAAATTGTCATTGCAAAAAATGGGGTTCCCTCCGGCGAATCACTTATGATTGCACGAGGGCACCGAGAAAAAACATTTTCTGGCGAATGAGAGATTTACGAAATTTGGCAAACAACTCGGGCGTCATTGGTGGGGAACGCTTTTGCTTCAACCCCATGTTGATAAATAATCAACGGCCAAGAGTAATATTTGTTCCCTCTTAGAAGACGAGGGAACGGCCATCATAAAATCAATGCCCCACATTCAAAAGATTTTCGCAAACTTGGATAGAGTTTTGTCTGGCATCTCATCACTTTCTGTGAAATATTTGCTTTGACGTTGACAATCACATCGAGTGACAAATCGATGGTAGGGCATCCTTGGGGTTTTAAAAAAAAGAGCGTGGGCCAATAGAAAACCGAATCGAAATCTTTTTAGCGTGAATTGCGGCACCGTAGTGTCCCCCGGTGGGTCCACTGTGGCAAGCTTTGAGGATGTCAAAAGCTTCTTGCCCCGAAACACAACGCCTAATTACCTGGTCAGCACAGATCTTGAATAGAAAGGGGTCGTCCCAAAAGTAGTGTTTGACGTCTTTGAAAAACTTTCCTTTTCTGCTGAGACGAACATTTCCTTTGATCACCAAATTCCTCGCATTTAGTTATCTACAATACGCTAAACCATGGGCACTTATCATCACCACGAAAGGTAACCATCCCAAGTGTCTCGAGAGGAAATGTTTTCGTAAAATTCCCTTTTTCTCGATCAACGACTTTGCGATAGGAGTTGCAAGGATAAAAGGTGGTCTGCGGCGAGATTTTCGGCTCCTTTTTTATTCACGGGATAACGACAATCAAATTCTGGGAGCACATAACTCCACCGGAGCAATCCCTTAGCTAGCATCCTGCTTAGGCAAGCAAGTATTTTGAGAGCCGAATGGTCCGTATACACTATCTTTTTGGGACAAGACAAGATATGGCCGGAATTTCTCGAAAGCATCCCGTCCGCAAGTAATTCTTTTTCCGTTGTTAGTGGTAATGTGCTTGAGCCTACGGTCATAGTTTTGCTTGCATAGTGTATCGGCTGAAATGCTTGTCTTTGACGTTGCCCTAAAGGACTGCCCCAACAACAGCAAAATCACTCAGCCACACATGATTTCAAAGGGCAAGCCCCAATCGGATGAGCAACATAGAATTGGAGCTTGGGTTAACTTCATCTTAAGGGTTTTTCAAAATGCTTCGATGCATTCCTTCGAGAAGATAAACGAAGTTTCTTTTAAGGAGGTGGGTCATAGGCCGGACGATTTTGGAAAAATCCTGAATAAATCGTCGGTAGAATCCGGCTTGACCGAGAAAACAGAGCGAAAACCTTCACGGTAGAAGGATGATGCAAGTTTGCCATGACATCAACTTTTTGGAGTTATCAACCTCAAACCCCGGATTTAGAAAATCTTAATGCCAATGGACATTTCCTTTCTTGGACCATAAGTGGGCATTTTTCCACAATTTAGCACAAAATTGGTATCTTCACTCCCTTTGGAGCATTTTTGTCTAAATGGAAAGGAAGAGGAGAAAAAAATCAACGAAAACTGAAATCATCCATGAAGACTTCCATTGGTTGTGCTCAATCATATCGTGAAAGATTCAATACCCCACCCCCCAATACCCCATACACCTTTGAATGTGCCCGGTGCTTGCATAACCCAAAAGGCATGCAGATGATAGGTAAATGTCCGTAAGGGCAGGTTGAAGTAGTCTTCTCTTGATCAAAGTGGGTCAAATTGGGATCTGAAAGTAGCCGAGAACCGTTCCATAAAAGCAAATAGTACCATTTCGCTAATCTTACAAGCTTCTGATCCATGAATGGTAAAGGGAAATGGTCCATTATGAGTTGCAAGTCATTGATTTGTTGGTAATTGATGCAAAACTCGTCATCCTAACTACCCTAGTGGTATTTAATTTCATTTTCTTCATTTTTCACCAAGGTTATGCCTCCCGTTCTTAGGGACAACAATGAACCAGGGCACCCTACCCAGGGACTGTTCAGTAGATAGAGGTAAATAACCTTAGCATCAAGCGAAGTTTGATAACTTCTTGCTTAATAACCTCATGGATTTTGGGGTTAACCCTTCTCTGATGTTGAACTACGGGTTTGGCATTTTCCTCCATCAGAATCTTATGGGTGCAAAATTGTGGATTTATCCCCTTAATATCAGCTATCTTCCAAGCTATGGCATGTATTGTGTGACTTAAGAAACCTAGATCAGGGGCGGTTTATCCTCATCTTTCAAGTTTTAGCGATTAAGACGGGTAATTTTGTCATCACCCTCTAAAAAATGCATACTCAAGATGGGATGGTAAGTCTTTGAGTTCAAGCGTCTGGGAGGATCTTCACAATGAAGATTTATCTCTTCAGGTACATTCATTTCCAAACTGGTGACGGAGAGATTTTGGTCACTATGATTACACTAACAATTCCTCAAGTAAACATATCTCCCTCAGAATCATAGAATGCGTCAACACCTGGTGGTATTGAATCAATACATGTTCAGAAATTCGTCGATCTCTTCCATTAAGAAAATCACTCCTCCAAAGGGGAGTGAAAGATGGAGAGCGAGCATCGAGTATAAGGTCCGACGTAGAAGTGGGATTGCCACTTTCAAAAGTCAAGCACTTCTGAACATATGCTCACAAGCAATGTCAATAACAGTCTACTTCGGTAACCGATTCAATGGATATTGTAGGATAAAGTCTTATTATCACCAACAAGAAGGTCACGGATTGGTCATACGTGCCTAAGGTCATTTGTTCACCGTGAACACGATCAAGGCACTGCCGTCCTCTAAGAAAGGTCTTCCTAAGATTAGTGGAACCCGAGGATCGCAAGACGAAATCACCCGACCACAAAATCGGCAAGGAAAGAAGAACGATCCAACTTTCCCAAAAACATCATCGGCGATGCCGGTGGGGGTAGAAATCGTATCGGCGTCTATAATGTGGTAAGTTCCAGGCAAGTTCAATATCTTCCGTTTTGGTCAAAGCTGGGAGACTTATTTCTTTCCAAATGGAGAGAGGCATTAGTTGACGCTGCACCGAGATCGGGCCAAGCTAGAGCATATCCATTCATCTCCGAAAATCACACGGTAATAGAAATCTCCGGAGGATCCAAGTATTCTCGGGAAACTTTTTTAGGATAACCGCGAGCAATCTCTTTACCGGTGTCTTATGTCAACTTAATCATCTTATCCTTGTCATTGAGGAGTATTTCTAAAACATTGGTGCAAATTGGGCATGTTGTAGGAGAGCGTCCGCGAAATACTAAAAAAATTAGCTCGAAATGGAGATTCCGAAAAATCTCCATAAATTTAAAGCTAGAAATTGTTTCTTTCACGGAGCTTTATCTTTGTTGCCCTTGAAGGATAAGCAAGTTGGTTTAGTCGTTTGAAGCAACAACGGGCTCAGAAACCAATTTGGTCATTAGTTTGGACCCACATGGAAGGTTGGATGTTTTTCGGTGTTTGGTTGCAACCGTCTATCCCTTTGTCACCCTCGGTTCATTTTCCCTTCTCATATAGAGGAGAAGAAATTGGAGGTCCATTATGGGAAACACCACTTCGGTGTGATTGCTTTTCACATCACCTTTTCGGGTTAGCAAATGGTGTTAGCTTGGTAGAGAACCCGAACCCAGACGTAGAAAGCGGTATTACTATTCACAGAATTTGAGTGATTTAAGTCCGTTATATTTGCCATCGATTTTGCATATTTTGCATACCGCGTCATTAGTTTGACGTTGTTATCAAAATCGGGCCTTAGACACACCTGGCTGCTGGTGTACCTGGAGCTAGGGTAAAGCTGGAGCTGAAAAGTCGGGGGTTGATTAATCATGGGGGTTTGGTAAACTTGATCCTGATTGAAATTATAACCCAGATTTTGGTTAAAATTAAGTTCCCCCGATTTTGGTTAAATTGATCCCCACACAATTTGTTGTTTTGATGGTTTTTGCATAGGAGGAAAAACCTGGGAGGTCGAATTTTGGGTTTTGCGAGACCATCTGAGGTCGGTAACTGGCATTCCCTTGGTTGTAGTTAACTGCGGCGGCTTGTGACACGTATTCTTGGATATAGTCACGATAAATGTTGGCCATCAGGTGGCTGGACAATTTGGTAACAATACCACCCCCGCAAGTTACACAAACTTTGCTCGAACTGCTTTTAACAGGAGCGGAGCTGGAGTTTGGGTTTTTTCTATCGATAATCAAGGCTCTATACAACCATTTCTTTCAGCTCAGCAACATCGGATGAAAACATGCTGGGGTAGAAGAGCTCTTACGCACTTTTTGAAACAATGGCCTTTGCTTTCGTGATTGGCTAACGTTTAGACTTCTCTCCGATGATTGTTAAAGGCATCTCGAGCAGTTATCACCAGGAAGTTGCACCCCACCAAGCGGAGTTCAATGAATCTTGATCATTCGAATTTAGGGAATTATAGAATGTATCGAGTTGATGCAATTCTAAAAACCCATGATGCGGGCATCCCCTAAGAAGATCATTGAATCGGTCCCATGCCTCATAAAACGTTTCATCAAATTTTTTGTTGAAACTTGTGATTTCAATTTCGAAGATTTGTTGTTTTTAGAGGGAGGAACAATTTGTTAAATGAATTTCGAAACAAGATCATCCCATTAAAGAATCGATTGAAGGGGTTCTTTTTCAAGCAAAATCTGGGCTGCTCCCCTCGAGGAAAATGGGAAAAGCATAAGCTTAACCGACGTACTCGGGACGTTCGGAACTTCATCGTAGAAGTGATCTTGTTGAAATATCGGATGTGAGCATGTGGGTCTTCTTTATCGTGTCCAAAAAATTGCTTGTTTTGAACAAGATTAAGTAGACCCAGCTTGATCTCAAAGTTGTTCGCAAGTAAATTTCGGGACAACGATCGCAGTCCTCGAAAGCACCCCTCGGTGGGTGCCTTCCGAGCAATTGCGCCATATAACATTATCATCCATCGTACCTATGGAGGAGGATTGTTTCTTTTCATAATTTGGCTTCTCAAGAGTTGGTGATTAACAGAGTTTGCGGACTTGTTGTGGCGACGTTTACGAAGCGAGGTCTCGTCTCTCTGAGTGCGCATGCACAAAATAGAAATATAAAAAGAAATTTACCACTAATTTTTTTTGGGTTTTCTATGATTTATCACAATTATGTGTACCCGACAAGAGATAAGACAACTTCTACCAAATAATCTACTTACTTCACGGTAGCTCTCAAAAAGATAAACGCACAGGTGAGCGGAGGAGTAGGAATAGCGCGAAGCTTATTTCTCCTTTCGGGTCGTAGTTCCTTGGAACAACCCTCCTTATACCCACTTTTTAGTTTGTTTAACTTTTCAAGGTGAGCCGTACGTCGTAAGAGACACAAATGGCAAGTTTTGTAAATCTTTTATTCGAGTTGGGAACCAACAAGTTCACGCGGGAATTATTATGATAATACCTTCAATTGAGAATATTATATTTTGAGTATTTTACCATTTGTGAAGTTAAGTATGTTTTGATATCGGACAATGTTTTTATATTTTTTGTTTTTTTTTATATGATAATTCTACTAATAAAAAAAATGAAAAATATTTTTGTACTTTTTATATTTTTGTAGAAGAAAATATTCATAGATTCAAACACAATTTGTCAATACGTAACGATAATCGTTTTCCACCAACAGCTTCCCCGGCCAGTCGGCGCCCAGAAACAAAATTTAGACTCGCGCGAGCTCACCCTTATTTTATATCCAATAAATATAAAACATATATAAATACAATAACAAGGATCAAAATCCACGAAATCAATGAAACCGGAAGCAGTATAGAGTGTCTCCGGGTCGTTATGTCCCAACGAGGCTTGAATGGAAAATCGAATGACGAGTTGATAATTGATGTTTGAATACGACAAGGATTTGGATATGATTGGGCACTAAACCTAATGGGCAAATACACTCAAAGATAAGCAAGGAAAATAAGCTAGAACAAGCATAAAAGCTAGAAATGGTAAAAACACTTTAAAACTTTTAAACTAATACACAAATAAGCTCAAATAAACTTAAGACAAAACAAAATAAGCTAGACTATCTCTAACAATAATCCAAATCATCACAAGCAATTAAGCTAAGTAAATCAGAGAGAAACTCACAGACTAACAACAGTACTAACAGTACTAACTACCAGTACTAACTTGGAGTTTAGTACTAAGCAAGCTATAAGGTATACCGCCTGCATTAAAGTTAGTAACTGTTAGTTCAATTGAAGACTAGAAATAAGCAAATAAGCTAAAACAATATTAACTATCCCTAATAAGCATTCAGGCATAAGAATAAGCAACTGGAATAAACTAGAATGGCAAATAAGCTAAAAAGCTACAAACTGATACACTATTGAAAATACTTTGAAAAGGAAAATAAGCTTAAATAAGCTTACTCTAAAAGACAGTAAAGGAAAATGGTTTAATCTACTCTAAAAAGCTAAGGAAATCTTAAATAAGCCGTAATAATAAAGCTGATAAGACTAAAATAGAACCACCATACTAACAGTTTTAAAACTAACATTACTAACATAAGAGATTAATACATGGCTACTTAAGTCTAGTACTGCTAGCTTTAAAATTCCAAAAGTGAACTAGCAGTACTAACTATGTTAGTACTGCTAGTTGAAAATACCCCTTAAAGTTTCAAAAATCATTTTGTGCGTTTTATTTTTAAGCTGATTTGATCCCTAATTTTATTAAACAGATTATCAACATAACAAAACCAAAGGCATTTATAAGCAGATTCATCAAGAATAAGCACTTAAATAAGCTGAATCAATCTAACAGTTTTAACTCATAACTAACAGTATTAACTAGGAAATGTGCATAAGTCACTTTTAAACTAACAACTAAGCACTATAAGCAGTTCTGCAGTAAATAAGAAAAACAAGAGAAAAAGAAACTTACAACACCCTTGCTCAAAACAGGTAAACCCAGAGTCCTACAAGCTCTAGCTTGTAGAAAAACAAGCTAGTGAGAGTCCATAAGCCCATCCAGAACTGGCTTATCATCCATAAAATAAGCTGTGGTGTATTTGAGAGTGATTTTTGTGATTTTCTCTTAACTACTTAACTTTTTAAATTTACTTAATTAAAGCAGCTTATAAACAAGTTGTATTGAGAGCTTTTTGAACACAAAACAGCACAATTAAGAAACTTAATACTTGGAATTGTAAATTGACTTAAAACCTCAAATTTGCATTAAAACTTGAAAGTTGTTATACAAAGCTGAAAGTAAAAGCTGTAAATGACTTTAAGTACTAGACAAAGCTAAAGGGATATATTGAAATTAAGCAAGATAGTTCTAAGAATTAAAAACTAACTACTCCTTAAAGTTGGGTTACAATGGCCCTATTTATATAAAAAAAAACGGAATTAAAAGGTCATTGTTACTTGGACTCTCTTCTCTTCTTTCTTCTGTGCTTTCTTTGTAGAGACAAAAACCAAGTGTGTTTGTTGTGTGAGGTGATTCTAAAACAAATCCCAGCCTTCAATTTCTTTTGTGCTTCTTTGGAGTCAATCACAGCCCATCGAAACAGCCTTGGAAAGTGTTGAGGGATTGGCCCAACATGTCACTTATAACAGCTTGGGGGGGAAAATATGGAGTGGTTGAAAATATTTTATCTAGGGTGTTGAGTGTTTTTGCAGGGAGAATGTATGGGGAATACATCCCTACTCTTACCGGGTTTTTGTGGGGCGGAAAAATAGGAGGGTCTTTGGTAAGGTTGAGCAGCTTTGCCCCTCAATCTATGAACATCATTGTAAAACTTTGCCCCATTTTATGATACAACTTTTAGGGTTTTTGGCAGAACAACTTAACTGGCCCCTAAAGTTATACATCCACCCGCAATTTTTGTTTTCACATCCTAGTCTCTTTGAACACAACTTGAGGTTTTGGCAGTTTAAGTCCCTCAAGTTGTATTTTCTTCATGTGGCTGGACTTTTGTGACTTGACCTGAACTAGGGCTTTTTCGGATTACTTTTGGCCTTTCCATCCCGTGCTTGGTTTGGTCATTTTGGCTTTCTTTTGAATATCCGTTCCTAGCACTAATTCAATGCCAAAACATACAAAACAATGTATCCATTGGAGTAACGATTTTTAGTCTTTTAAGTCCGTTATTAAATGGAAAATGTATGTTTAATTAAGCACATACCACGATAGCTTTAAAAATCCCAAAATAGAACCAGCAGTACTAACTATGGGTTAGTACTGCTAGTTGAAAATACCCTTTAAAGTTTTCAAAATCATCGTTTTCTTCTTAATTCAAGCTGATGTGAGCCTACTTTGCTGAAAAACAGATTATCAAATCACAACATGAAGCACTTATAAGCAAGGTTTTAATCATAATAAGCACTTAAATGAAGCTAAACAATCTAACTAGCATTAACTCATAATAACAGTACTAACTAGGGAAATTTGCACAAGTCACTTTTAAACTAAAACCCTAAGCAAGATAAGCACTAAACATCATGATAAAGCATAAATAAGCAAATATAGGCAACAAATAAGCACTAATAGCATTCTACAGTAAATAAAAAAACAATAAAGAAAACTAAAAAACTTACAACTCGCCTTGCTCAAAAACAGGGTTTAAACAAAGAGTCTACAAGCTCTAGCTTGTATGAAACCAAGCGTAGTGAGAGTCCATAAGCCCATCCAGCACTGGCTTATCATCCATAAAATACAGCTGTGGTGTATTTGAGAGTGATTATTTGAGTTTCTCTTAACTACTTAGCTTTTTTTCTTTAAAAAAAAAACAACCGACTTAAAAAACAATCGCTTTTGAAAGCTTTCAAACACAATTAAGCATACTAACCAATTTAGAACTTCGAATTTTGAATATGGGAAGTTAACATTAAAAACCTCAACACTTCATTAAACTTGAAATTAGTACAAAGCTGAAAGAAAAGTACAATATCGTAAAATGCTTAAATTAAAATGACAATTAAACTAAAAATAATCTAAGATCTATTTCTACATGCCTTGAAGGCTTACAAAATGGCTCTATTTATAGCCGAAGTCTTCTCTTCTTGGACTTGCAGCTTGTGCTTCTTTTGTGAGAGCTTCACTAGGTGTTTTTGTTGTGTGAGGGACTTGATAAAAGTAATCTCAGCCATTCAATCTTTCTTGTGACTTCTTTTGAGTCAATCTTGCCATCGAAATTACTTGGAAAATGTGAGGGAATGCCAATAAGGGAGCAATTATAAAGCTGGGGAGAGATAGTGGAGTGGTTGAAATGATTTATCTAGGGTGTTGAGTGTTTTGCAGGGAGAAGGTATGGGAAGACATCCCCTAGCTGTACCTGGGTTTTGTTTGGGCGGGAAGAATGGAGTTTGGGAAGGTTGGCAGCTTTGGCCCCTCATCTCTTATAACTTCAATTCAAACTTCGCCCAGTTTGTAATTTCGACCCTTGATTTTTTTACTCTTGTAATACAACTTGAGGTTTGGCAATTTTAGTCCCTCAAGTTGTATTTTCTTCACTTGGTTGACTTTTGACTTTGTTGGGGTTGACTTTCTGACTTTGGATTCGATTTGACTTTGTCTTTTCCATCCCGTGCTTAGTTTGGTCGTTTTTGGCTTTCTTTTTGAATATCCGTTCCTGCACAATTTAAATGCAAAACATACAAATACAATGTATTTTTGGTACGTTTTTAGTCATTTAAGTCCGTTTTAATGGAAAATGGTATGTGTAATTAAGCACATACCAAAATCCCCCATACTAAGGTATTGCCGTGTCCTCACGCAATGTTATGAAGTAAACACTCAAGAAAACTAAGAATCTCGAACCCCCTCGACTAATTATCTCGAAAAGTAGCAAAGTGTTCATCAAGGGGAACAAAAGAATCAATAGCTTCGACGAGTCCCATTTTCACCAAATTTTTTTTATATGCACACTAACTATCCCTAATATTTTTGGATTTTCCTTTTTCTTTTCTTGACTGCCTGTTTGACTTCATTTATTTTATAAACACTGGGAT
>BQNB010116802.1:0-21292 GCA_026074375.1 Tanacetum coccineum
ACTTGCCAAAAGTCTTGTGTTGTAATAATACTTTTTGTTCGTTAAGATATTCCCCAATCAAATGATTGTGGGTTTGAATCATGCGTGGAAAATTTGAGATTGATTCGTGATGTGAATATTGTGAGATAGTTAAAAGTTGCGGTTCTAAAAAATAAAAATAAAAATTGACAACTCACTAATAGGCGACAACTTACTTTTTTGCTCGACTTGTAGATGAGATTATGGTGAGTCACTTTTTTTTTAATAAGGTACGAAACGAGGTTTACTACATTATCAAATGGGTCTAGCAAAATATCTCACGAACTTACATATACTTCAGTCAAAGAAAGTCACAAGTGTTAACAGTATAGCGAGTCTCACATTCTATCAATCTAGCCTTTTCTTTTGAAAATTTTCTTTTTTACCGTTTTTTAGACCATGGGACAGAAAATGGATCAGAAATTCTCATATGAAAATTGATGTATAACTTTAAAACATTAGTGTTTGGTACGATGGAAAGGAAGATAGGATATAGGAAACAAGAATGCAGTCCTGTACGGTTTCGTTTCAATATATGAAATGGGAAAAAGGGTCATGAAAGTTCCATACCCTACCTTCGAATTTTGCGAGATTCCTTCCAACAAAACTAGAGACAAGGTGAGAATGAGCTAATTTTTAAAAGGCCCTTTCCTCAATATACATTCCTTGTGAATGTTAATCGCACATACAAAAAAATAAGGGATTAAAAGTCATATGGGCATGCATAACCAATGCCTGCTAAAAACAAAACAAAAAAAACAAAGAATTTTCCGAACAATTTTGGTTTATTCTTCATGCAACCTGCTGTTTCTTCTCCTCAACAATCGGAATTATCTCTTTTTCTTGTCCTTCACTATTTTGAGAGACTATTCTAAAGATAGGTGAAAAGTCTTCCATCTAACACAAAATTTTCTCAACGTGAATATTGTATTGATTTTGTATATCAAGTGCTTATGGATACACAATTTTTTGACATCACATTATTATCTCAGCCCATTTTAAAAAGGATACATGGACTAAATATATATATACTATGGCAATTGTGAAAAAAACACAGTTCTCATTAAAGCAATCAGTGTTGGAGCGGCGCCATTACTTTTTCTTTTTCTTTTGTGCGGGCTTCCCAAATTTTGAGCCTTAAGCACTAGCGTGCAAATTTTTTTTATTTTTTTTTTTTAAATTGTTGTGCAAACACAAATAGGGGTAAAAAAATGTTTACACACAAAAGTACCGAGCATTTCAGATAAAAAAATACCCCAGCGTTAATAAACATTTCCTGATATAGACTTAAACACTGTCAATTTACCACATGAACCTAAAAAAACTAAATTCTCACAAAAAAAAAATAATAAATAACAAATAAAAAAGAAAATTAACACAAATTAAACCCGCACTATTACAAACATGAGACCGATAAACAATAAACCCGCACAAAATACAAATCTCCTTGTTAAAAGCCCATTTTACGTCCCATAAAAAACTATATAAAAAAAAAATCCCTTAAAGTTAACATAAAGCTCATCTTTAAACATAAGCCCCACACAAAAGCCCTTAATATCAAAAAACAAACTATTAAACATGAAGTCCGAAGAAAATAAAATCGCACAAACAGCAAAAAGAAATTAAAATAATAACGTCACTGCGTGAGAATAAAACGAGCGTAGTTTTGTATCTATACACGCTACAAGTTGCTCGGCCCTTTGTAGGGCCCCCAACTAAACTACCCCCTCCATTTTCTGGCGGCAACCCATTTTGTTTTTTTTTTTGTTTTTTTTGTCTAGGCAATGTAAAAAAAAAACCGCTCTACAAAATAGAAAAAAAAAATTTACAAAAATATCTGACTTATAAAATAAAAAAATAAACCAAAACCGCGCACAAATAAAAATATAAAATAATAAAAAATAAAATTTAAACCGCAAAAATAACCCGCACTATTAAACATGCGAGACCGCTAAAAATAAACACCAACACAATATACAATTAAAAAAACGTCATGATTCCTAAAAAACTTATAATTAAAAAAAACCCGCTTAAAAAGCACTGAGCTACTAGGGCTTGGCCAGGCACATCAAATAATTTTTTATTTTACATTGCTATAACATAGTCGCTAATGGGCCGCGCGCCAATTATTTTTTTTCTTTTCTTTTTTTTTTTTAAAATAGTACTCTGTATAGGCACAAAATACCGGGGAAAAAAATGTTACAAAATACCAGACCTACATTCAGATAAAATAAATACCCGCGTAACAATTTCGAATTGTGACTTTAAAACTGTCTTTTTACCCGATGAGACCAAAAAAGATAAATTCGCAAAAAAAAATATAAATAATAACAAAAATAAGAAAAAATAAAATATTCTAACTCAAAAATTAACAACCGCACTATATAGAACATGAGTCCCGAAAAAATAAACCCTCTGAGCGACTAAATACAAGTTCTCATTTACAAAGCCATGTTCTACCATAAAAATTTAATTAGAAAAAAAAAACATCCCGTATAGCTAAAAAAAGAAATCTTTAAACATAAGCCACACATCAATCCATAGTAAAAAAAAACAAAACTAATTAAACATTGCAGGCCGAAAAATTAAAACTGCACAAAAAAAAAAAAATTAAAATAAATAACCATTCTCGCATTATAATAAGACGACGTAGTTTTATGCTCTACACTCTACAAGATGACTCGGATCCTTTGGAGGCCCAAGACCAACATTTGGCCAACCCATTTGTTTTTTTTTTTTTTCTATTTTTTTTTGTAGGCAATGTAAATAAAAAACCCGCTAAGCGTCCTGTGCAACAAAATAGACAAAAAAAAAAAATTACAAATATTTGACCTAAAAAGAAATAAAAAAATATACAAACCCCACAATAAAAAATAGAAAAGAATCAAAACATAAAATATTAACGCATATAAGCAATTACCCGCACTATTTTAAACACTGGATACCCGCAAAAATAAACCCACACCAGAAAAAATTAGGACATGTTCTCAGTAAATCTTTAAAAATAAGAAAGCGATCAAGCTTACTCATTTTGGAGGCAGATTTATGAGACCGAGTAAATGAATAACCTCCTGATGGCACCTCCACCAAACCTCCTGTAGAAATAAAAGAGTTAAAAGAAGCAGCCTCACGAGCATTGAATATAGAACCGAATCTTTCTTCTTCAGTACGAACTTCATTAAAATCACCCATAACAATCACGTCACCTTTCCATCTATCGATCACGTAATTCAAATATTGCCATAGCATCTTTTTCTCAGCTAACTCTTGAGGAGCATAAACCAAGATGATAAGTAAATTCTTGTCATTATGAAGCCATTTACCTATAATTGCAATGAAGTACAGTAGAAACTCGATAAATTAATACTCGATTATTTAATAAACTCTCTAAGATAATATTTTTTGCCGGTCCCGACTCGGGGATAGGGTGCTAAATTAATAATTCGCTAAAATTATAAGATAATACATTTTTGATAATTTCTTTAGACCCCATATAAATTATAAATTAATAATTCCTTATATATAGCATATTACAGTACATGAATGATTTATGAAGGTTTCTTGAAAAATGACTCAATTGTCTTTTATTTTTTGTTGAAATCAATTTCCCCTTGAATCTCGTCTCTAATTTTCCTTAGCATGGTAAGAACTTCTGGTGTTGTTTTCTCATAGCTCAACAAGAAATTGTTCAATGTGATTGCCGCTTTAATAGCTTCGTTTCGCGAAGGGGGTTCCATTGTAGAACTTTCATCATCTTCTTCATCGATATCATCTTTATTAATTCCAATAACGCTTTCAATAATTTCTTCATCAGTCAACAACTGTGCAACTACATTTTCTTCTGGGTGAGTCAGAACATCTTCGACATCCATTGCATTGCGATAACCCAACTCTTTGATCAAATTCTGGAGTTCTTGAGTGCTTTCACCACCTTCATCTGAGTTCTCAAAAGTCATGTTATCTGTTGATCGAAGTTTACAATGACGAAAGCAGTTCGCAATTGTATTTGCACTAACATCCATAGTCCATGCTGAAATTGCAAGATTCATTGCATCTAATACATTTATTTTTGCTGGATTTGGAACCCCTAATTCATAACCCTCCAAAAGACTTCTATAAAATCGACGACGATAATGCATCTTAAAAGCTCGTATGATCCCCGCGTCACAAGGTTGAATTTTTGAAGTTGTGTTTGGTGGCAAAAAAAATAATTCAACATTTCGTAATCCTTCAATAATTTTTGGATGAGCAGGGCAATTATCCACAATCAAGAGAATTTTTCTTCCAACCATTTTTTTATCAAGTTGGCGAACATATTCTTCAAATAACACACCAGTCATCCAAGCTCGTTTGTTAGCACGGTACTCACAGTTCAGACTGTTCAAGTTTACATTCTTGAAGCACCTTGGTTTAGCATATTTCCCAATAATCCATAAAGGAAGTTTTTCCGAACCGTCCTCATTACAGCAAATAGCAACAGTTATATTCACATGTTCTTGATATTGAAGAATCCATTCATAGAGAGATTTTTCTAGGTCAGGAAATTTTGCCGGTTTGTGTCGCTTAACATCGCCTCTTTCGGGAGCAAGTGAGAGATACTCTAAAGACCGCTTAACTGTATTCGATATTGTCGCTTGACTCACCTGCAAACCATAGTTACTATGAACCCATTCTTGCAATTGCTTTTGAGTGAGACTTGGATTATCCTTGTTGTGCTTGCATAATGCTCTTCGAATCTCGTCTGTCATTGTTGTTTTTTTCACACCTTTAAGATGGGAAGCCATGTTGTGTGTATGATTTGTTTGTGTTAACCTATTTTGATCTTGTATTTATATAGAAAATATTTTTAATGTCCATAAAGTGATACATTGAACACAAGAAGCATAATAAGGTGGGAGATTGAAGGTTTCTTTCAAATTGGGCCGTTCATTTGATATACATGCATTGTATACAATAATTAATAAAATATTAATTAATATATAGAGAATTTTTCTTCCAACCATTTGTATACTATAAATTAATAAAATATTAATTAATATATAAATTAATAATTATTAATTTATCGATTAATTAATAACTCTTTTAATTAATAAATTTTGGTGGTCCCAAGTGTATTATTTTATAGAGTTTCTACTGTATATATATATATATAGTGATGTATTCTATTGAGAACCCATTTTATAGACAAAACTCTACAGAACCATTTTAAGTCAATCTAAGCCATTGGATGAAATAATCAATGGTTGTAATATAAAGTGGCATAATTGTAATAACCGAAAAGATCATTTAATTTTTTTCTTTTTGCTGGAAAGGTATTTACGACAGTTTTGATAGCAACAGAAGGGTGTTAATGTAATTATATCTTCTTATTAACCACCCCCATTAAATAGGCCAATTAATATGGAATTAACTCCTACAATCAAAACATACGTTCTCAAAGGGTTTGATCGCCTCTTTCATCTAAAAAAAATAAATCGTCTCCTTGATCAGAAAAATAAGCCACCATCCATCATTGAAAAAAAAATACCACAGTTTTGGTGTTTGTTCTAAATATGATCACAAACATGAGATATAGATAATTCTCATTGATGAATGTTATTTTTTTTTATCTAATTTTGGTTTGATAAATTATCAATCATTTGTTTTTCTAATTACAATCGAAAATCCAACATCCTAAATTGATCTCCTTATTGATTATACAGTGGAATAATATTTTTTTGGTTTATAAATATGTTTAATGTTTTTTTTTATTTTGGTATTGCGTTCGCCTCGCTTAAAGTGATGGATTTCTTGAAGCCTAATCTATTGAAGATAAGAAAGGCTCAGATTTTTTATGATTTATAATTTATTTTGAATGTTTTAAAGGTTTTTTTTAATTAAATAAAAGAATTTATTTTATAACTTAAAATAAATTATATTAATTACTTTGATTCATCTACCTTGAATATATGTTAGTGAGTTGCCATTTAATTTATTTTGAATGTTTTAAAGGTATGCATCTACATCAGTCATTTTGTTTCTGTTATTTATTTCTTTTGAAAGTTGCCATTTAATTTATTTGTTACTCTCGTAGTCTTCATGTACCTGGTGGGGTTCGGGGATCCAACATATTGACATGACTTTTATTTTAGTTTGACGAGAAATAAGTAATCTTATTCAATTTATACACACATAAGGCAAAAATATGACGTCAGGTTCAAAAAACTAGAACAAACTCAAATGGATTTGATTGTTTATTCATTATTTTTTTGATTTGATTGTTTATTCCTTATTTTTTTTAATTTTTGATTTAACGACGTAAAAATTGTGATTAACATATATGTTAACATAACTGGTATTTGTTTTTTTTCTTTCTGTTTTGATGATTGATTTTTATTGCTAATTAACTATCAATTTTTTGTTTTTGATTCTAGACAAGTTTTTGTGTTTTATGATGCTTTAATTATGAAGTTTATGTGATCATTGCAAATATACATTTTTTTGGAAGGCGTTAACGAACTTGACGAAAGCGTGCACATATGTTTTTGGAAGAACACTCATGCTCTAATAAATTTAATAAAAAGGTGAAGCATGTATGTATGTTCGTAGAAGAGTGCACATATGTTTGTGGAAGAGTGCACATATGTTTGTGAAAGAGTGCACATATATTTGTGGAAGAGTGCATATATGTTTTTGGAAGGATACTCGTATGTTCTAATAAATTTGATGAGAAAGTGAAGCGTGCACGTATGTTCGTTGAAGAGTACACATATGTTATTGAAAGAGTGCATATGTGTTTTTGGGTGGGTACTCGTTTGTTTTTTGAATGACGTGTATATTTTTAAAAAGATACATTTATATTTGAATTGTATTTCATTTTGTATCAAATTTTGTATGTATTATTTATGTTTTGGTTTGTTATAAATTTAGAGGTTACATGTACATGGTTATGTTTTTGGTAATAAGTTTAAAAGATTAAAGAATGTACATCAGAAACATATATGCAATAAACATTTTTTAAGTAGAACAAGTGATGACTACACAATTGTACGCAAGAAACATATGTAAAATTAAAAAAAAAACATATATGCATTTTTTTTTAAAACATGTATGTTAAAAGACAAATATAAAATTAAAAAAAATAATTTCAAAAAGTACATGATTTTAAAAACGTTTTTTAAATAAAAAATTCAAAAAAAGTGAAATTGTGTTTTACTATTAATAATACTAAATTTTTATTGATTTTAAAACATGTGTACCGACTAAAAAAGAAGAAAAAAAATATTATTTTTTAATTCCTAAATTTTAGGAATTAATAAAAAACGTTTTTTATTAAAAAGGTGTAAAAAAAATATTTTTTTAAATTCCAAAAAATAAGTGATTTAAAAACGTTTTTTATTTAAAAATTTAAAAATTAAAAATATTAGCCATGTATAAATAAAGTCAAAGGTCAAAATTCATTAAAAGAATACATTTATTAGTCATTAATTTGTATTGACATAAAAATGTCATTGACTAATATACCCTTTTCAATTAAATGAAAACATTTAATATTTACTAAATTATGATTGGTTGAAAAGAGCTCTGTAAAGTTCTGCGCATAAAATAGGTTCTCAGTATAATGCGCCCCTATATATATATATATTGTTAGCCTTAAAATATGGTGACAAACACGGAATTACATTAGTTCATTTATAGAGTGACACGTAGGGACTAATAATGACTAGTTACAATAGTTGTGTGTCACTAGGACTATAAATACCCCATCCATACTTCCATGGAAGGGTGAAGCTCACTTTTGTAAAAGTGTGTGTGTGTGTTTTCTCTCAACAACACACACATCTTCCCATCTCTTTATACCTTAATCCAATGTTTTGAAACCCGGTTCGACCCGGCCGGGTCAACCGGTTGAACCGGTTCCGGTCGAAAAAACGGGTCAAATTAAACCGGGTTTCATATTTTCGAAACCCGGTTTGACCCGCCGGGGGCTGACCCGGGTCAACCCGGTTCTCGAGACCCGGTTTGACCCGGCCGGGTTTTGGTTATTTCATGTTTTTTTATAAATAAAGTAAGTTTTTTATATATATTTGCAACGTAATTTTATTTGTTACATGTTATATTTTGTAGTAAATCGTTTTTAGGCTAAATATAAGGTATATTCATAATTTATATATATAATTTTTTGTATTATTGCAAATATTATTATTTTTTATTTTTTTTTGAAAACTGGGTTGACCCGGCGGGCCAACCGGTTGAACCGGTAACCCGGTGACCCGGTGACTCCACCGGGTCGATTAGAGACCCGGTTTTCAAAACATTGCCTTAATCTCTAATAATATGGCTATTCATCTTTTCCATTTTACACAACCTCCAGATCTGTTTTAATTCCTTGTTCATTACTGTTCATTTACAATCAACAATTGGCATCAGAGCTGCAGGGGTGTGTCGTATCATGTATTTATTTGTTGTTACTGTTAATGTACTATTCCGGACACTGTTCATCACTATTCATGTCACTGTTCATGGTGTTCAAGCACTATTCATTACTGTTCATTTACTAGGTTATAATGATTTTAATTTTTCCAATGTTTCTTAAAAATATGCATTTTCAACTTTTTTAGATTTCAACTTTTCTAGATTTCAACTTTTCTAGATTTCTAGTTTCAACATTTGGGTAAATCTCCTTTATAAGGAGTATAGATGATATTTAATGGATCATATACTTTTAAATTGTTAAGCATTGACTATATGTTATTCAACCAATATTTTTTCCGAATACATATTTAGATGCACTTTCTTTTTTATTATGTGATGTTTCAATATTTATGATGCTTCGAAGTTAAATCACGTTTTAATTAGTCTAACTATGTACAATGTATGTTTTTTAAGACAATTTGTAGGCCAATTCTTATATTTTCGATTAGTTATGTAATTTTTATGCTCAATTCTTAAAGACGAAAAATCCTCGAATCCCCGTGTGGATTCCCGACCTTCATTGGGAATGTGGATGGGGATGTAAAAACGATTCTCCGATGAGGATGAAGAGTAAGAAACAAAGATAGGGATTGTAAATACGATCTTCGATATTCTCAGCCCCATTACCAGCATTAATCCACGTCTGTATATACTTAAAAGTTGCACACAAAAATTAACGCATCATAAAAACATGTGCATAAGTGCATTACAGCCAATTTCATGAGAAATAGAAAAGTACATGATGGACTAAATATGGGTGTAAACTGTAAAGGAATACTTGTATGATATTCTGGATTTCAGCCCATAATATCAGGCCCAAAGTGTTGAGTAATTACAAAATATAAACTTCAAAGTCCTTTTTGAGTTTGCTTTTCTTACATTTCATAAAACTATAACCGCAAAAATGTTTACACTTTACAGCTTCATAAAAGAACACACCACTTAATGTTTACATTTCATAAAACTAATATCACAAAAATTTATATAAAATAATAAAATTGCGTGCACTTGTAATTTTGAATTTTGATTGCATATTCCTACAACTACATTTATGAGATTAAGAAGAATAAGTCACATGAATATGAATGTGAAACAAGACAAACAAAACCAATACATCTTATCACTAAATAATGACTTGATAATCTTGCATTACATTGTAAATAATTTACACAAATGCAATATAATGTGTCTCAAAGCCAAAGTGCACCAGCTTTCTTAAGCAAGGGAACTAACGTCCCATTTATATGTGAACCCATAACTTTATCCATCGACCCAACAAGCTTCCCTCTAACGAAACCCACAAGAACACTCATCGAGTTTCCAACGAGTCTACGTAAAGCTCTTTCGATATCTCTAGCTCGAGCTGGGTCAACTTGGTCGTCTAGCTCGTAAATAGTTGGGCTAACACCCATGCCTAAAAGGAGCCTCTTGACAGCATGGCACATGCAACAAGTGGTCAGACTGAATATAACGACTACGTTTTCGGATACCTATTAGTTGTCATTCTTATCCCATGTGTCTCCCATTAGTTGTCAATCATGATTAGCCGAATTGTGAATCATTATCTAGTCAATCATTGATTAATGTTTATCCATTTATCTTTGTACCCCTATAAATTGTAATTGATGATTAATGAAATGGACACACAAAGTTTCACCTTCTTACATGGTATCAGCCTAGAAAGATCCTTAAAACACCAAAAACCTTAACCTTCATCACAAAATAGTTGTTCTCCGGTCATCGGCAACTCGCCGATGATTCGGAGGGGATCCTAAACGTACCTTTTCCTATTATCTTATTAGTTGTAACACAAATAAATCAAGTAACTCGTATGCTTGGCCCCCTTAAAAATGTTGATATCTCTCCGGAACGGCACTAGTTGAAATCGTAAGTCATCAATCAACAGAACTTATCATTTACTTTTTTTAACAATGGAGGTCATTGTCATTTTTCAAAAATAGTTGGTCAAAATTTTGCGCTCCTACCTAAAGGCAAAGCAAGCCACGCAAAGGAGGATACTACAAGCAGCAAAACAACTATGCCGGCGAATGCAATTAGTCTTCCGTCTCAACAAACAACAAAGAAGATGATAAAAAAGGTAGCGCTTTTTAACTTATGCAGCGGAGATAATTGTAGTTTTTGAAAATAGTTGATTGATAAATTGTCTCTCCTATCTAAAGGCAAAAAGCCATGACGTAAAAAATAAACGTCACACAAAGGAGGAAGCAGCAAGCAATAAACCACTATGCCACAAAACACAATTATGTTTCCGCTGAAATAAACAACGAAGAAGATGATAGAAGAAGAAGAGGATTTCAACTTATGTTCCAGTTTGTCCGTCAAGAAGCCTCACGTTCAAACTGCGGGGGAGTATTAGCTGTCATTCTTATCCCATGTGTCTCCCATTTGTTGTCAATCATGATTAGCTTAGTTGTCAATCATTGATTAATGTTTATCCATTTATCTTTATACCCCTATAAATTGTAATAGATGATTAATGGAATGGACACACAAAGTTTCACCTTCTTACAGTATCATGTAGTGAGAGTAGTACATGGCCTATGATTCTGTTGATGTTTCATGGTGCATTTTTGGATATGATGATTGATGATAATGAGAAGATGATTAAGGTTTGATGATGTTCGAATGATGAAAAGGAATACGAGGTATATATGATGTTGGATGATGCCTATGAGTGGGGAAGTTCTATTTGCGCGATAATATCTTCTATTTGAGTTATAGTATCACAAGAATGAAATATAATTGCCGTCCTACATAAGCCCATCAACACCTTTCCGTTTTTTTTAAGTTATAGTATCACAAGAATGAAAATATAAGAAGGCCGGTGCAAGCTTTTGGTGTTAAAACTCTTTAAAGATCAAGCATAAGAAGTAAGGGTTTCATAGATTTCAAGAGTTCATTCAAGGGTTTACTAACTTATGTTTTAGTTGGGTTAGTAGAGGTGTTCTTCAAGATTTCTTGCAAGTATTAGTTTGGGTTGAAGAAGCTTGATCAAGATTGGTTGATTCTTGTTGTTAATTGTATTTCATCATATCATTATAAGGATTGTAAATCTTTTTATGTTTTTATTTGATTATTGTAAATTATGCAATTATTATTTTACTTCTGTAAATATTATGTATCATGTATTATTTGTGATTAGTGGGACATTGTACATGAATTTGATACACAAAAATGCAAACTAGACAAGCCCTAAGTAATGGTTGTGATTTTCAAATTTAGGTCAGTAGCTAAATGAGATGACTGGGCAAAATCAGTAGGGTTTGGTACTTAGAGAAAAGTATAAGGATGTAGTCCTATGTCTTGTGGTCATTTTGACGGTTGGTTAGACCCGGGATGATGTTTGATGCTTTAGTTATAGCCGAAATGGTAAAGACGACCCAAATCTGACCACCAGTTTTAAATGGCTAATATCTTTAAAAAAATTTATACTGATCCTCAAATATGTAAAACTAAAAGTTGTAGGTAACATCTTAAAGAATCAGTAGCATGTTGAATGAGCCTCTACTGACTTACGGTTTGGAAATGGCGGCCATTTCCGTAAAACTGAAGTAGGCTGTTAATAATCAGCCATGAGCATTATAGATATATTACCTAATTTGACCATTTATCAAGTAAAATGAGATAAAAATGATCTTAATTCTGTAAAATAGACTTGAATACGGTTCCGTAGGTATAAGAACCAAGTCGAGATCCCTTATGGTTTAGGAGATATGACGACTTTAATCGGGATATACTGTTGTAACTTAATTTGACCCGAGAGGGTAAAACTTGTAAATTGACCATTTTTATAAAACCCGAAGTGGTAGGACCCACTTATTGAGAAATTTAGACTCGTTCACATTCTGAAATGATTAGACCTGAGACCCGACCACCATGGACAATTAGGCTTGATCTCGTTTGAAGTAAAATAAAACCCGAAAACTATAACCATTAAAATTAAGACTTATATGCCCAAATATAATCATATAGATTAATGGGTCATATTTGGGCCTACTTTTGGACTTATGGAAAAAGTTTATTTCTGGACTTTAAATGGACATACACTAATATTATCTATTGGGCCATAGTACTAGGCTTGTTAATGGGCTTGTTGTAGGTTTGCAACTATTTCAAAATGGATAAAACTAATTTATAAGTTTTATAAAACTGTATGTACATTGTCCAAACCATATTTATAAAAACTTTCATAAAACTTGTTTCATTCTCTTACGTCGTCGTTTATACCTCTAAGACGCGCTACTTTATTCTAGGTCATCGTTAGAAGCCTGCGGTTTCCCGACTTATCTTACTTTGTCGTTTTGCTCTCATCGCTATCATCTCTATTGTTATCATCATTGGTTATCATTTCGCACAAGGTGAGTTCATAACCCCAACTTTACTTAATTGTTTTATAAACTCTTTGGGGTGAGATACATGCTAAAACATCTACTTACGGATAAATAAATTTCAAAATTGTATGCCTTCTTGAATATATTATTGCTTGTGTCTAAGTCCCTTCATGCCATAAGTCCCCCCACATCATGGTCCGTTAATCACTTGTATGTGAATACGAATATTGTGGATAGGCCTAATGGGATTGACGAATCCCATTTGTGTTAGCCAGATAGGTAACCAGACACACTATATTTGTAACTCTATGTATATGGCAATTACCTACATGGGGCCATTATTACCCTATATATCATTATTGATATATACTGTCAGTTTTGAGTGCCCTGAGCTTAGATGCAATAATATCTATTTATATAATGATTGTATTCGTTGCAATTATTATTGAGTTTTTATATAAACCTATGAATTCACTCAACAATTTTATTGACTTTTTAGCATGTTTTATCTCAGGTCTTTCAGGTATTTTTGCTCAAGGGGAGGCCGCACGGATATGTACTTTGGAGACTCTACATTTTAATACATTCGATAAAAATTAAATTTCATTTTTTTAACATCGTGTTTTGTAAAAACTTTATCTAAACATTTTGTCATGTCTAACACTTGTGATTTTTCAAAACTGTTGGGACCTGTTTGCAGATATTTTTAATGTATCGAATGTGAGATATTTTGAAATATATTTTAAAACGTCTCATTTTGAGGTCGTTTTTTGTGACTTGTTCTTCTTGTGCCATGATATCGCACCCCAATGTTATCTTTCCGCTGTTATCCGATTTTGGGGGTGTGACAACTGTGATGCTTTAAAGAAGGATAACCCAAACACAATAGTTAAGATATATGTATATAGCGCTCACAATCCACATGAAAATGTAAGAAGGTTTAAAAAATCTATGTCTGTTTGGGTCCTTTAAAAGATGGGTTTAGAGCTTCTAGGGGAGAGTTGTTAAGATTGGATGGGGCCTTTATGAAAGGGAATTTTCGAGGTCAAATGATACACTGTGAGTGTGGATGCTAATAATGGAATCTATCATGTAGCATATGGAATAGTTGAATCATAATCCAAAGATTCATAGACATGGTTCTTGTCATGTCTTGGAGATGATTTTGATTTGTATGCCAATTCAAACTTCACATTCATTACATATAGACAAAAGGTATATACTTGTAGCTATTTTATTGCATTACTAACAATTTTAATTACTAATTGTTTCTCTAATATGTTGTAGGGTCTGTTACCAGCTTTGCAAGACCTTTTTCCTGCTGCTAAACATAGGTATTGTGTTAGGCATATTCATGATAACATGAATTTGATTTATAAAGGTGGTAATTACAAGGAACTGTTGTGGAAGTGTGCTACAGCAACAACTGTGGTAGCCTTTGAGAGAGCAATAGATGAATTCAAGGGGTACAATAGAATGGCACATAATTGGTTGAGGAAAATCCTCCTAAGCATTAGAGCAGAACCCACTTTTCAGGTAACTATTTATAACCTAATTTGCTTATTAGTAGCTAAGTAATTTGCTTAATGTTTTGTAACTACTTATGACAGCTGTGAGGTTTTTAACAGACAATTGCTTGATGCTAGGGATAGTCATGTGATAACTGCACTAGAATATGTTAGGGAATATTTCATGAAAAGGGTAGTGATAGTTCAGAAGATGATTGAAAAGAGTCAGGGCCCATTAACACCAACTGTGACAGAGATTTTTAATGCAATAAAGGAAAAGGCATCACAGTTAACTGTTGTGTGGAATGGTGCTGAACCATATCAGGTTAATGATGGTAGACAAAATCAGGTTGTAGTGAATCTAGCTAACAGGAGCTGCTCTTATAAAAATGGGAAGTGTCTGGTATACCATGTAAACATGCAGTAGCTTGCATCTTTAACATGACAGATAATGGAATTGAAGCTGGTTTTCTAGAGAATTGGGTCCATCAATTAATGAGGTTACAAACATGGAGGAATGTGTAACCTTTTAAGATCAACCCAGTACTTGGTAAGGAGTTTTGGGAGAAGTCTTAAGTGACATCAAAATTGATTCCACCTTATATCCCACCACAAGTTGGTAGACCAGGTAAAAAGAGAAAGAAAAGTGCATGTGAGGTTACTAAGATGGTTAAAAATGGTAAGCTAACTAGAAAAGATGGGACTGTCACTTGTTGCAACTATGGTAAAAAGGGTCACAACAAAAGAAGTTGTATTGGACCAAGTGTTGCTGGTAGTGGAGCTGCAAGTGTATCACAAACACCAAGGCAAAGACAAGCATCTACAAGAGGACTTGCAAGTGGCTCCCAACCAATAAGGCCATCCCAAAGATCTGTAAGTGTCTCCCAACTACAAAGGTAAACCCAAAGATCTGCAAGTCAAGCTGCAAGTGCCTCCTAAGCAAGCAGATAAACCCAAAGATATGCAAGTGCCTCCCAACCAACTAGGCAAACCCAAAGACATAGTGTTGCTGCAAGTGGATCACAAGCTACAAAGATGACCCCAACAAGGCAGAGCCAAAGACAAAAAGCTTCAAGGATGACTCCAACAAAGTAGATTACTTTGTTTATGACTGTTTCAAGAAACAATTTATGTTTACCTATTTTGTTTTAGACTATGTTTATGTATTAGTACTATTATTACAATATAGACACTTTGTTGTATAATTTTCCAGGTTTACAAGTTGAAAATCTTGTTTAATGTATGGCAATGTTAGCCTTTTTAAAACTTGTGCTGTTTTTTTACTTTTGTTAACACTTTGTGATGCAATTAACATACAATTACCATTAAAATTGAGAAAACAATGTAATACCAAGATAATGTAGTAACAACAAAACACTTAACATGAATTTATCAATGAAATTAAACCAAAGATACATCCTTGAACACTTTTACATATACCAAAATCTTTGACTATAGTCAATTAAATGTTCAAGTTATTCAAGATTGCATTAACAGCTTACAACAAGAAACACATAAAAAAAACCAACTTAAAATCAACCACATCCTCAATCTTTGTCTTCCAGCTGCCATTGTAGCCAATGATCCTTCAAGTTGGTTTAAGATATATATAAAACGAATATGCGAGTTTTTGAGTTGTTTGACTAAATATGAGATGCTGAAAATGTTTATTGGGCTAATGGTTGTAGAGTGTAGTACGATATTCTGAATTTCAGCCCAAATTGTTGTTTAAAAGCCATCTTTGTGAGCATGGTTTGGTTTTTTGGAAAAAACTGAAACCAAACCGAAAATATTCGGTTTTTGCTTTTTAAAACCAATTCGGTTTCGGTTTATAGGTTTGGTTTTTCTGTTTTTGGTTTATTTTTGATTTTTATTTTGTTTATCGCGGTGTGATCTATCAATTGTCGAATTTCTAATGCAACGTAGGATAAGTTTTTCAAGTTTTAAGAATAAAGAAATACAAAATCATGACAATAAGAAACTATTGATGATTGAAAAAATTATATAAAAGAATTGTTTATGCGTCGTAAAGTGAAAACAATAATGACTATAAAAAACTAATGACCACAAAAATTCTAGATGATAAATGTTTGTGTTAGAGGCCTAGGTGCCATAACACCGTCACAACAGCTTTAACATTTTAACACCAAAACACCTCCGCAATCATAACACCATCCTTTTATGACCCACTTTTTTTTATTTTCCAATTATTTAAACAAAATATATTTTTATTTATTAAATAAAATACATATTATATAAAACTAAAAATATAAATAAGAAAAAAAAATACACTACATATTTTTAACCCAAACAAAAATACTTTTAAAACTTAAAGGGCATAAAGTTAAAACTTATAAAACTCAAATGGTATACAGTTAAAACTAAATAAAACACTACATATCATCACCTCCCTTCTTCTTCTTCTTCTTCCTTAGAATATGTAAACACACACATTACACACACTACAGTCACTCAAGCACACACAATTAACAAATACACACCAAAAACACATTTAAAAAGCAAAAAAAAAAAGTTCACGCTAAGCTCTACGTTGGTAGAGCAACTCACGGCTCAACGCCGTTGCCAATTTGATGGGGGAGGTATGGTAACGCAACTCCAGCTCATCATAACGCCGGGGGCTGCGTTATGGTACCGTAGCCTCTTATAAATGACACATTCAAGAAGTAACTGAAACACGAGTTTTTAAGATTATGTGTATTTTTTTAGTTCGGTTTGTGGTTTTGCTAAAATCAAACTGAACCACAGACTTCGATTTTTATAAATTACAAAAATCGAACCATTGGTTTTTCAATTGATTTTGGTTTTTTGGTTTCGGTTTCTCGGTTTTTTTTTGTTTAGGTTTGGTTTTTTGGTTTTTGCACACCCCTATTTGTACCTACTATTCTTATTTCACAAAAACGTATACAGTGACGAAGATATACAATTATCGGTCGAAAATATTTTAGAAAATTTTAATAGTTACGATTATTTAAACAAACTAAAATAGCTTGAAAAAGCGTGTGCACTTGCAATTTTGACGTTTAATTTGATTGCGCAAACTAAATTTAGAAGCTAAAGACTAACGTGTTGTTTGTTTCATTAAATATGCTTCGAGGACTACACATACTTTTAAGAGGTGGCTTGTAAGTTTGCACATGAATAAGATAATGATGTTTAACTTTTTTTTAATTGTTTGAATAGTTTTAATTTGCAAAATTTATATATAAAATCATCGCATTGCGATAAATAAGTAACTTCTATTAATTCAAGACAAAACATTTTTTAACATATATTTAACATAGTTAAAATACAAGAGATATGATATGAAAACTTCCTTAAAAAGCCATTTGTACTTTTATGTTTTTCGGTTTTCAATTATTTTTATTGTTGTTTTTTTTTTAATTTTGTTTATATTATAAAACTGTAAAGCGGAAAGTGCGGGATAAAAATTATAAAGTTTAGCAAGTCAAAAGTGTCAAACTGACAAAAAATACAGGACAGAAACTGATAAAAGACTGTGTTATACGGTAAACAGATCGACAAAGTGGTGTTGGAAAATGTGAAAAATACAAAACATGTGAGCCATGGGGTTCTTTATAGTAGCACCCAAACTACAATTGTTCACTGCTAAATGTGTTTTTATAGACAATTATTTGGAAGCGTTGGGTGTATCTTTTTAGGTAGGAAAATGATGTATCTTTCTAATTGATATGCCTACATATCTTTTTAGTTATATGATAATGACAAGTGAATTTTTTTTTTTTGAACGGCGACTTTTATTAAGAAATACTAGCAAGGAGCTAGAAATTACAAAGAAATAAGAGACGGGTTTTTATACCAATCGTCCCAGCTAAACAAAGTATTGCATCTATACCGACACCAGTAATAAGAACTACAAATAATCTCATCAAAAAACGTCTCCTTAGATTTGGGCTTGGCCTCGAACATCTTCTTATTACGAAAATTCCATAGAAGCCACCACATCACAAAATAAATACCTTGGAACATGATTTTATTCTTCTTCGGCATTTTTACATTATCGATCCAAGACCCCCATTCTCCGTAAGAGTTAATATCCATAAAAGGCACGTCCCACCACCGATTTATTAATTTAGAAATCTTCTTTGCCGTGTTACAAGCGAAGAACAAATGATCATTGGTTTCAATCCCGACATCACAATTCACACAAGATAGAGACTCAACACTCGCCCACTTTGTCTAGGTTAATGGAATTGATTTGCATCCTGTCAAGCTTATTGAAGTCAATAGACATCTGTTGATCAAAGGCTGTCTTTGTAAAGAGGATACACATGTTACAAGCACTTTGACAAAATTAAGTTTTTAAGATTTTAAGCATTTTCAATTTGACCATTTTTGTACCATTTTTGTATTATATATAGTATAGATATAGAAGTATAGATTATATATAGTATAGATATAGAAGTATAGATAAAAAACATGTTAACATGAAAAAAAGTAATAAAACAAGTCAAATAATCTTCATTCTTGGTTACTATCAAACACATGAATCGATTATTTGGTCAAGTGATGAGTCAAACATGAAACTCTTCCAATCCCATTTCACATTTAATTTAAACACCGGCCTTCCAACCAAACTCAATACCAACTAATTTCTGCTTTTGATACGTATCACAGGTGCTTCTTTTCTTTTTTTCTCTCTAAATCACAACTTGTTTATTATCTGAGTGATGATATGCAATTTATTTACTGATTCATATTTAGGTGGTATTTGGGATTGTTTGTTACTACCTCCGTCCCATAATTATTGTCCACTATTAACTTTTTAAGTCTTTATTTCAATACTTTCAACACTTTAACCCAAATCAAAATACTTAAGGTCAAAGTTGAAAAGTAAAGACCGAAAAAGTCAATACTGGACAATAATTATGAAAAGTAAAGACCGAAAAAGTATATTTGATTTAGCTATCGCATATCTTATGCCGTTGGTGGTGGTTATTCTTCATTTTTCTATTCTTCGTTTTTGTACAGAACATGAAATTAGAATTAGAATGACTTTTACCTTCATCTTATTATTATTAGAACATAATTCAGTTTTCCGCGTTTTGGTATAGCTGCTGTTTGTAACTTACCATTTCGTTTCTCGTTTTAAACGTCTAGCTAGTTGGTCATGGGAGGAGTAGATCGCTTGAATGAGTTAAATGATGATATGTTGGTCACTAATATCATGTCTCGTTTGGACTGCACTACCAAAGAGCTCATCTGTACAACGACTACCATCTCAAAATGATGGAAAAATCTTTGGACTCAACTTCCTTATCTCATATTCATAATCTTAATTCGGTCAAAGGACAGGTTTTCTCGAAAATATTCCAAAATAAATATTTTTGTCAATCTTTCTTTATTGTGAAATCATATAAACTAATCCTAAGTTTTTGTTAATTAAAAATCAACAATTTTCTTTTATTGGGCCCGTAGGCCCAAGAGCAGTCCAACATGCCTATATCTAAAGTCCAAATTAAGTCCAAAGTGTCTCATATTTGTTATTGGGCCTTAAGGCCCATTATGGTCTTAAAGTCTTAGCCCGATGGGAAAACGTCACAAAAACCCAATTTATATCCAAACTCCATAAGTTAAGGCCCATTATGGTCTTAAAGTCTTAGCCCGATGGGAAAACGTCACAAAAACCCAATTTATATCCAAACTCCATAAGTTAAAATGATATTCCAAAATAATGTTGATAAAAGTCTCATGAATCCGATACAAATATACATAGTTGAAACGAGAATAATCCAATAAGAATACGCGCTCCAATAACCATATGAAATTATATTATAAAAATATAATTTATTATATATACGAGAATAGTCGATACCAACGAACCAAACGCTCCAAACGAACCAAAGACAATAGTTATACTTAACTATTTAAATAGATAACAAAAATAAAGTCGCCACTTAAATAATCGCATACTAGTTTTGCCTCAAAAATAAACCATAATAGTGGTCAAATATTTTAGTACTAAAAATATACTAAAAGTCAATATGACGAAACTAGTCGAAACCAAAGTGTCCGAAAACCACGAAACCAAAAATAGCCAAGATAATAACAAAACAAAGTTACGTCATGATCCACAATTAGGCAATTAGCCGAAATACACAGACTTAGATCCAAACCTCACGAAACAAGCCGAAACACAAAACGGACCCTTATTGGGCCGAATACCCTCATGGCACGCACCAAAATAAGGCAAAATTTATCCGAAAGCGATACGAACCAAATAACCATAAAATAATGAAACCAAATAATCAAGTAAGCTAAAAATAAGCCAGAAACCATCTTGGGCCGAGCCCACTACTCGAACCATATAGCCACAACCGGACCTTTATTGGGCCGGTTGGGTCGCACCTTCCAAACGCACCCTTTGAGGTGAAAATAAGCCCGATCTAGCTTATTTTCGCGACATATCCGATTTGAGTCCAAAAATGAATTTTATGAGAAAACAAAAATACCACTATTGGAAAACTAACAAATCCATGTTCTCCCTTTGTTTTACTCGTTCGAAACCAACAACCCTATATATATCCGTAACTTTCTCAAAAATCACTTTTATAAAGATCCGTTTGTACAACCATGTTCTACACGACATAAACTGCAACTACAGAATGAAAGCAAAGTTTATGTAAATTTGAATTTAAACTAAATCTTAACTCTACCTAGTTTAAACATGAATTAAAACAGGTTTTAGCAAATCTAAATAACCACAATTGAATGGAATAGTACCAGAACTAACTTTTAGTTAGTTTTGGTCCTAACCAAACACCCCTTTAAAACAGTTTTATCCAAAATAAGCTTGCAAATTTGAATTTTAACACTAAACTAGGTAATCCAGATGTCTAAACCACATTACACTAACCTATTGAACACTTCTAATCTATAAAATGAACATGAACAACACAGATTCGGATTATGCAAATCTAA